>JAQHUG010000016.1:1489901-1506219 GCA_028555095.1 Dicrostonyx torquatus | reverse complement strand
TGGTCTACAAGAGCTAGTTCCAGCGCAGGCTCCAAAGCCACAGAGAAACCCTGTCTCGAAAAACCAAAAAAAAAAGAGTATTGCCCTGCTCCCGTCTCCTCAGAGCATGGTTTAGCACAGTTCTCAACCTTCCTAATGCTGCCACCCTTTGATACAGTTCCTCACGTTGTGTTGACTCCTACCATAAAATTATGTTATTGCTATTTCATACCTGTCATTTTTCTGCTGTTATGAATAATAATATACCAAAGGGTTCGTGACCCCCAGGTGGAGAACCATTGCCCTAAAGGTTGGGATTCTATGTGTTCACCACCATGCCAGACTATTATGCCATCTTTTCAAAGACAAAATAGACCGAGCAGTGATGGCACACGCCTTTAATCCAGCACTCAGGAGCCAGAGGCAGGCGGATCTCTGTGAGTTCCAGGACAGCCAGCACTGTTAAACAGAGAAACTGTGTTGAAAAGCCAAGAAATAAAAAAGTACAGAATAAATACAGCAACCCTAGTCCATCTTGACTGGTGTCATAATTGATTCATGAACCTGAACTTGGTGGAGGGAGACAGAGTTTTAGGTGAATGTGGGAGGCTGTAACCACAGCTCTGCCTTCAGCAGTAAGATTCTTTGTCTGGGTTGTGATCTCAGATGGGCAGGGGCATCCCTAGAAGTCAAGGCGGCCAGTGTGGGTGCTGTGGAGCAGGGTTACTGCTCTCCTTTAGTGTGGCACAGTAACCTGTGAGACTCACTTATGAAGCCATGGCCCCAGGACAGATGGAGAAGTTCTCAGGCACTGCTCAGGGTTATGAGAGGGGCAGGGTGGCTTCTCATACCCTTGAAAGCAGTAAAGACACCAACCAGCATATAGAGGAGAAATCTGAGGGAGATGGCAAGACTTACATATCTCAGAAGAAGGGATGGGGTCTGATGGCCAAATCCAGCAGGTGCCACCTTTTATCTGTCACCAAAGAAGTGATAAGTGTCAGAGCCAGTGGGTAAAAGCCTGGGTTTCCAATCCCAGCTCTGCCCCACAGCTGGGGTGTGGGCTTAGGCCAGGTTCCTTAGCCTTTCTGTGACTCAGTTTTCTGCCCGTAATACTGTGTGGTGAGGCGTAAGAATTAGGTGAGGGATTTTCTCTGTTGTCAACGTTTGACTTAATCGTAGGCACTCCATGGACAGTACGCTGTCAGGTGGAGAACCTGGGACGAGGGGTCGCTTCCCTGAAGAGCAGCATCTTTCAATTATAGAGCCTGGTTCCTATTCAAAGTTAAAGCATTCTGTTCTACCCAAGGCCACCCAGGAAGGACTGCTGTCCTGGCTCTGCCCTGGTAGGTCTCTCAGCATCCTCCCGGAGGTCCCCATCTGTGAGTGGGACCCCCATCTCTCAGATTGTCATGGGATGCACATGTAAGTAAAGCCAGTTACCAGATACTGCTAGTAGTTGTCGAAGGTGTGTGTCTCTCTGTCCTCCAGACTTGAGGACACTTATCAAGTCTTGAAGCTTCTTCTCCCTCATGAACTCCCTCCCCCTGGTCCTGCTTCACTGAAACCCTGCCTTCCTATTGGATAACACCTGCCTAAAAGGCCAAGATGCCCAACCCCAGCACAGGTCACCCTCTAGTCATTACTGTCAGTTGCTATTGAGTATTGCAAGTTTGCCTCATACTTCCCAGAATCAACAGCCCTATCTGGTAGCTGTTGTGAATGCCTTGCTGAAATGAGGAACCTGGGGTTTGAGAGGCTTAGGCAACAACCTGCAGAACACACAGGCAACTATGCATACTTTCTAAGCCCAGCTTCCACCATGCCCTTGGGATGCTTGGCCCTGAACAGTCTGGCTTGCTCAAGGCCGCCAGTGCTTGGGGATGAGTGCCCGCCAGCTGAGTTTGCAGGTCTGGAGAGTAGGACTTGTGCCCCATGGATATACCCAGCACACTTTATATGCCTCAGTGTCCTTTCTGTGTGACCCACTTAGGTCAGGGTCACCAGGTTTTCTCCGGTTACCCAGTCTCATGCACTTGACTCAAGTTGTTTGTTGTCAATTGCTATGAGATCAATGCTCTGGCCTTGGCGTGTCCCTGTGATCTGAGTTCAAGCACGTCATAGAGAACACAGTGGCTAGATGTTCTGAGGGCAGGTAAGGTGGGTACCAGCCCAGGGAAGGCGTGCTGTGTGTTTTGTAAGGACCTTGGCTAGGGTCCTGCCCAGGTCACATGACCTCCCTGAATGTACTTGGCCTACTGGCCTTTACCAAGAGGAGTCATCGCCTGACCGCCACACTGCTGCTCTGCGCTCTGCCCAGAGTGTGGACTCTGACCACACAGGTGCTACTGCCCAACAGTGTCCTTAGAGCTTGGGGAAGCCTGGGCAGGCCAGCAGATAGCCATCTGCCGAGTGGGGAGAAGGAAGGTGTAGCAGGTCCAGCCAAGCTTTTGGCAGTGCTGTGTCTGGTGTCTTCCACCATTTAGGGTCTTGTGTGATGTCAGTGAGTGAGGCATTCTGGGAGATCATGGCTCCTCTGTACCAGTGATGATAGTGTTGCCAGCATGCAGCGCTAGAGAGCCTTCTGAGTGACAGCCCTGAAATGGGGTGGCTTATATTCCCAGCTTAGGAGGAAACTGGGGAATCAGGAGTCATCCTTGGCTACACATTGAGTTTGAAGCCCACCTGGGTTCCTTGGGACCCTGTTTATCAACAAACAGACAAGCCAGCCATGTCACTACCATGCATGACTGATTCCAGCACTCAGGATGCTGAGGCAAGAGGCTTTTTTTTTTTATTTAAATTAAGGCCATCCTGACTCATGCTATCTCAAGAAACCAAACCAAACCCCAAAACCATCCTTTTACCCTTTGGCTGCTGAGGACCTGTGGAGCTGACTGTAATTCATTTTCAAACAACCCCAAAGCTACTACTATTCCCTTGTGATGGTTTATATCGCATGTTAGCTGGACAGGGTCTAGAAATACCTTGAAGGCATGTCTCTGTTATGTCTGGAGGAGATTTTCCAAATTGGGTGATGGAGATGGGAAGAACTGCCCTACATGTGGGTGACACTTCTGTCGGCTGGGGTCCCAGGCTGGATAAAAGGGAGAAAGCTACCTGAGCACCAGCGTTCATCTCTCTGAACCCTTCCTTCCCACTGTGACGGACTGAACCCCACCACGCCTTCCCCACCATGATGGGCTGTACCCCGCCACGCCTTCCCCACCGTGATGGACTATACCCCGCCATGCCTTCCCCACCATGATGGACTGTACCCCGCCATGCCTTCCCCACCATGATGGACTGTACCCCCGCCGTGCCTTCCCCACCAGGATGGACTGAACCCCACCACACCTTCCCCACTCTGACGGACTGTACCCCGCCATGCCTTCCCCACCGTGACGGACTGTACCCTGCCATGCCTTCCCCGCCATGAAGGACTGAACCCCACCATGCCTTCTCTACCGTAGTGGACTGTACCCCACCATGCCTTCCCCACCGTCGTGGACTGTACTCTTGAGCTGTGAGCTAGAGTAAACCCTTTCTCTCTCAAGTTGCTTTACCCAGGACTTCTGTCACACCAACACAAAAGTGATTGACTCATCCATCCCTCGGGGAAGCCAGACCTTATACTCGCTGGCCTGCTTCCCACTTCAACAGTATGTAGGGCCTACCTCCCCACCCTAGGCAAGGTCCAAATAGGACTCCTGGTTATAGCAGTGGAAGACAGACGAGGGGAAGGCCTTCCCAATCTCTGCCACATGAGCTTTTCTGGTACCAGGTGGGCCTTGGATTCAGTTTGGAAGTTGGATCACTTAGGTCACTCCCAGGAAAGCATCAGCAGTGCTAGATTTGGAGACTATCTCACATTTGTTTTGGGCAGGAAGCTAGCAGGCTTCCAAACCACCGCTGTGCAGAAATGTGCTGGCCACTTCCTGTCCATCTTGGACTCCAGTGAGTCTTTGAGCTGCCATTTCCCAAGTTTGAGGTTACTTCATGGATATTTTGCCATAAACATATGCTTTAATCCCTTTGATGGCCCTTTCCCCAGAGTCTCCATGACATCTTTTGGTTTGGGGAACCCTGACTTCTCCCACAATCCCTTATTTCCTCCCAGTTGCCCAAGGTGCTAGCCACTGGAGTTGTCTAGAGGAGGATGCCCCCTGTGTGAACAGGGTAGCATCAAGCTTTTGGAGGGAGACCATGTGGACATGGCCTTGAGGGAGGGTAGGATTCAGCTCCAAGGGATGATGAAGGGCAAAGACATGGACAGTGAGAGGACCTCCAGGCAGAAAAAGGCAACAAAAGCTAGGGCTTCAGGGAAAAGAGGGGACCCATTGGGAGTGACCTAGGCTGTTCTTTCCCTGGCAAGCTCCTGACCCTGCCCAGTCTCCCTTTCTGGTCCCTCTGAAAGGAGCTCATGACTCTCCAGCTTCTCGACCCTTGGCAAGCTGGAGAGGGCAGGCTTTGCGCTATCCCAAGGTCACTCAGGATGTCCAATAATTGTCCTAACACTTTACCTGCCGCGGAACAGTAATGAGAGGGCTTTCATTATTTGCGGGTGAGCGCTCCTGGCAGATGCCCGACAGCCAGCAGATGTGTAAAGTCCGAGGTGATTTGTAAGGGACGGGCTCATCTGATGCACGGTAATTGCACAGGGCGATGTTGTCTTGTCACTCAGAGAAGTGCCCTGGCTGGCTGGGATGAGGTTAAGGTCAGTTCAGAGATCCAGCTGGGTCACAGGAAGTAGGGCTCCTTGCGGGAGAGGAAGAGTGACTAAGACCCTGGCCACGATTTCAGTGGGGTCTTCAGGCCAGCCAAGGGCATTCCCCTCCAAGGCTTCTGGGTGCTGGGGTGGACCTGCAACCACTGTCCTTCATCAGGCTTCTTCTGCAGCTCTCTGGAAGCTGTGCCTTCTTGGACTTTCCTCGTGGTCTGGAATCTGTGTTCTAGGCCTCCCAAGGCCAGATCTGTGTATAGCACATGGCACCAGCACTCACAGAGAGCTGTCAATGGGATCCCTCAGCTCCCTCTGCCTGAGTTGTCATAACAAACACCACCAAGTTGCGGTTTCTACTGCATGCATTCCTTACCCCCAGTGCCAGAAGAACTGGATGTCTGTGATCAAGGTGCCAGTATGGTTGGGTTCTGGTGACAGCGATTGTGCTGTGTGTTCACGTGATCTCTTTGCTGTGTATGCACTGAGGGAGAGCGAGGACGAGAAGGGAGACGGCATGCACTAGGCCTCTTGGGGTTCTTTTTGTTTATTTGGGGATAGGGTCTCCTTTGGTATCTCAGGCAGGCCTAAAATTTGCCCTGTGGACTTGGTCTCAAGCTTGCAGCGATCCTCCTGCTTTTGCCTTCAGTGCTGGAGTTACAAGCATGTGTCACCATACCCAGCCTGTGAGGGTCTCTGAGGACACCGGTCCTATCATAGGAGGACCCCCATCTTATCATTCCACTTAATCATAATTTGCTGCTCATAGGCCTTGTCTTAAAGTACAGACACCCTGGGGATTAAGGCTTCAGTGTAGGAATCGGGTGAGGCACAGTTCAGACTTCCATCCAGGCCTTCACATTGCTGTGTGGCTTCTTGCCCATCTCAATTTCATCCCAGGTACACACACAGGTCAGGTCCACACATGTCTCACCCCTCCCTAGAGTAAGATGCCTCAGCGGATCTGGGACTGCTGTGCCCTGCTCGGGGCATAGTGTTACCTTTAAAGGTCCTGGGGCAATTTTCCCCTCTGTGAAAGGGCCTGCACATACCTTCAGTAGAAGGCCCCATAGGCTTTGTGCTCACAAACCAGATGATCTGGTTCAGGCCTCTTCTGGATTTCCTTTCTTGTCTCCTGAGTGGGGAGTAAGTTTACTCAGTTAGCTTAAGGAGGGCTGCCTGTGAGGAGGACCTGCCCTGGGGTTTTAGGGTAACTTCAGACCATGAACACTTAGCACAAAGACAGACAGTGCTTCTTCAGGGCCAAGACTCCATGAAAGTTGTATTGGTACTTTATCTGCATTAAACTTTTTTAATGAATTCTTAATTTTATGTGTGTGGGTGTCTGTGCACCATGTGTGTGCATGTGCCCACAGAAGCCAGAAGAGGCCGTCTGATTCCCTGGAACTGAAGTTACATATGGTTGTGAGCTGCCATGTGGATGCTGGGAACCAAACTTGGGTTCGCTGCAACAGCAGAAAGTGTTCTTAACCACTAAGCCATCTGTCCAGCCCACACTTTGCTATTTTAATAATAATAGTGACTACTATAATTATTTCCAATGATTTTAAATCAAGAGACTTTCTGGGGCTGGCCTCTGGTGGTCAGAGGGCCTGTGGTAATGCATTGGAAGGGGGCACGGTCAGTGGCACAAAGGGACCGGACCTGGGGGGGGGCTCTGCATACACAGTTCCAGTCACATTGTCCTGGACAGATAAAGTCCCAAATAGAGAGCACTGATTTCCAACGAACTCATGTTGGTATCTCAAAAAAGACAATGAGCTACTCCCTCCCACCCTCATCAGAAGTTGTGTTTGGAGTGACAGCTGTGAGGCTCCTGCCATCTCACTGTCGCACTGATTGCTCACTGTTCTGAGAAGGTCACATCATCATTCATTAGCAGTAATTAGTCCCTTGAGACCCCTGCACTTCTTCACTCAACTGCTCCATTAACTTGGGTGTGAATCACACATTCTGGGCACCAATCAATGAAGAAGCATCCATAACATACAAGGTTATGCTATTAGTTACAATATATTAACTGCCTAATTTAAAAATAAAAACGCCATCTTTATGAAGGGCAATTAACCACTGAGTGCAATTGGTCATTCATAAACCTCTGATTAGGGAAGACAAATAAGAAGAAAGGGATAAAGCACCTAGGCTGTGGAAGATGTGGTCTGTGCACCGATGGCTGTAGGTCTACAGATTTCTTCCTAAGTGGCCCCTGGTACCCCCAGAGCTGACCGGTCCCTAAAACCCACCTGCTTCTATGGGTGCCGAGGGGCCACAGGCTCAGACAGCCTAAGGGAAATCCCAGTAAAGGTGTTTTAGGCTAGTGTTTTCTCCTCAAGGTCTCAGCTCTGGGTTGCCTCTCCGTGAGGCCTCTCCAACCTGCCTATGCAGACAGCCATTGTCCCTTTATCCCATTTGTGTCCTTCATGGTCCCTCTCCTCCCAGGTACAAATTGCCTTGCCTGTGATCCTTGTGCTCACTGCCAGCCGGCCTCCATCCTGGCCGAGATCTGTGAGATCTGTGGCCAGGAAGGCCCTTCCTGCAGTCACCTACAGGTCGGAGCCCAGTACCAAGAGCACACTGACTCTTTATAGATGGGTTGAATGTTATCTCATTGGGGGCCCCTTGGGGCATCTTCTTTGTGGCTTTGTATCCAAAGAACTCACCCATGTGTCACCAGGATGCGCTAAAGGAGGGGTCACAGTGCTGTTGGCTTTCAGTGTGTCTCAGTTGTGCGGAACCTCAATTCTGGGTTTATGCAAGGTGGGGTTCCCATTTCTGCATCCCAGAACTGTCATATTCCTGATGCCTGTTTCTGACAGGCCCTGTTTATTGACTTTAATGAGAAGACAAGCCTCAGCTTGGTACCTCTGTTTTACGCTGTTGGGGAAGTGTGGATCCCAAGTTAGTGACTCAAGGACATGGGGAAGACAGGTCCCAAGGGAAGGTGCAGGTGCTGCAGAATGAGGTGGAGAAACACCTGTGGGCATTCAGAGATGGCTTGCAGCTAGGCTTGCATTGATGAGTGGGTCTGGAACAGGTGACAGGTCCCAGGCGGGGGTGGGCTGAAGTGTCCCAAGCAGAGGCTGGTGGGAAGCTCAGCTGGCTCAGATCACGTGAGGTTCCATAAGAGTTTGGAGGTGGGGTCTGCCAGCATTCTCTTTTTCAAGAAGTGTTCTGTTCCAGCTGTGACATCCTATCCTGAACACCTCAGTGACTGTCTGGGCTGTCTCGGAGACTTGCTGTAGCTTGGCCTGTACTGCTCCTTAACCAATTGCTCTTGCAGAAGTCCCTCTCTGGGCCTCTCCTCAGGAGGCCACACTCCTCTGTGCTGAGCACACTCTCATTTGTGTTTTTGTGCCCCAGACTGAAGCGGTCCCCATTGAAGGTGAGATTCTGTACCAATGAGTCCCAGAAGTCCCGGAGAGAGCTGGTGGGGCTGCTTCAGCGACTGGGATTTGACATCTCAGAAGGAGAGGTGACTGCCCCTGCACCGGCCACCTGCCAGATCCTGAAGGAGCGAGGCCTGCGGCCACACCTGCTCGTCCATGACGGTAGGCCTACCAAGGACTTACTTTTGTGGTGGAGGCTGGGGAGAGGGCTTCTACTCCCATTTGGGCCAAACCACACATGCAGGTCAAGCCTGACTTCTTCCATGACCCTTATGAGTCTTCAGGGGGACAGAACTCATGAGGTTTCCTGCTGGAGGATAGGGGAGAGGTAAGACCAGGCCCCAGCTGTCCCCCACCAGCCCCCAGCCTCAAGGCCAGCTTGCGTGATCCTGAGAATAAAACCTGAGGTCGTGTTCCTTGATCTAGACAATGTCAGGGATTTAACCCAAGAGGTAAGATTATTGAGAGAGAAGAAAGGAAGTAGAGAAGATGAATATGAGAATATGAAAATCAAGATTGCAGCCCCTCGCTTTCGAATATCTGCCACCTGTAGCTTGTCTGCCTTAATGGTAGCCAGACTGCTCTTTGGTACAGTTTGCAAATGGCTGTCAGAGCAAGGGTTGAATCCAGATGATTTTGGTCTGCAAGACCGGAGAACCTTGAGCCCTCAGTGGGGAGCTTTTGGGGAGCAAACAGAGGGAACAGTATTCTCTGGCGACATTTAAAAACATGGTTCAAGTACTTGGAAATGCTCTTTTGCTGTTCCTTCCCTCCTCCCTCCCTCCCTTCCTTCCTTCTTCCTTCTTTCCCGCCTCCACACTGTTTTTATTTGGACAAACCTCTGGGCAGAGGTGGGACGCTCCCCTGAAGCAGAGAGTACTCACGCCCTGGAAGGCAGGAAGATGGAATCCATTGCCCTGGCACCAGTTTAAGGGAATCCTGCCCAGCCTTTAAAAACCCTCTTTCTACCCTCCTTTCTCTGTAGTTAGGAACCCTGCCAATATCTTTAGAGACCCTGTCTCCTGTTCCCCGGGGAGAGGGTTGCTAGGCATGGAAGAGGCGATGAAGAAGCTGGGCTGGAGCTGAATAAAGCGTTGGCTCAAAGGTGGTGGCGCTAACCAAGGAATCCAGCTGTCCTTCCTCTGCTGCTGTGTCTTCTTTCCAACTGTGTACCTGCTTCTCAGGCTTTGGCTTTTTCTAGGTTTTATTATTGATGTTTTCCACCCAATACTGTATTATGAAAATCTTCAGACATACAGCAGACCTCCAAAATTTTTACAGTGGGGCTCTGATGATGACCCCGTCATTAAGTACCTGCTGCCCAAGCACTAGGACTTGAGTTTGATCCCCAACAACCATGTGAAAAGCATAGCAGTGTACCCCTATAATCCAAGCACGGAGGATATGAGGGTCCCTGAGGCTCGCCAGCCTTCTAGTCTAGCAGCTAGCAAGCTTCAGGTCTCGACAACAAGATGGAGAGTCATTGAGAAGGCACAATCTTATCCTAACCTCCACATGCATGCATGCACGCATGCACTTTTTACTTAGAATAGTTTTACAGGCCATGGATGTTGAGAATGATATTCTATAATGTTTTCTCAGTTATTTGTCCGTCCATGCCTCCATCTATCTAGCTGATAGTTTGAAATCATTCCACAGTGGATAGTGGTGCAGTTCCCCTTTGCATTTCAGTCTATGATTGACTGGAGCACAGTATGTGGTCAGGTTTTTACTGCTGATGTAAGATTTACACGTGCTGAAGAAACCAAACCTCTATTACACTTTGACTGAGCTTAAATTTTGCACCCCAGAATCTCACACCTCTAGAGACCTCCATTATTATGACCCTGAAGCTTCCTGCAGATCCTTCCGGTCAGTCCCTGACCCTACCCCTTAGTGACAGTTGTTTTATTATTATTATTATTGTTTTTTTGAGACAGGGTTTCTCTGTGTAGCCCTAGCTGTCCTGGAACTTGTTCTGTAGACCAGGCTGGCCTCAAACTCACAGAGATCCATCTGCCTCTGCCTCCCAAGTGCTGGGATTAAAGGTGTGTGCCACCACCAGCCAGGTGACAGTCATTATTTTTTTTATTTTCTATCATAGATAAATGTACCTGTTTAGAATTACATATCAGTAGAATTGTACAATGTGTATTGACCCAGGGACCCCAAAGGCCGCCCTAGGTCTCAGTTATTCCCTGGACAGACTCAGAGAGACATTGCATTCACCATTAAAGCTGGGCACAGTGGAAGATCACAGCTCTACTTAACAAGGGAGGAGCTGCATGGGGTGGAGGGTGGGAAAGACCAGGCATAAAGTCCCAGTTGCCCCCTGCATTGGATGTGCTTGGTTGTCTCCGCAGTGATGTGTGACATGGTAGCTTGGCAACAGAGAGGCACTGGAGCTTTGTTGCCTACGCTTTTCTGAGAAGGGCTGGTCTTCTAAGCACACAGTCCCCATGTGACTAACCTTAGGGGCTCCACCTCCACCCACATACTTCACTCAAGATCAAACTGACCCAGCGCAACCCAGATCCTCGGGTGTGAGACCCCCATCAGACAGGGTTTTGTCGGGGCCAGGGATTCTCCCTAGCACTGTTAGAGGGGGCTAGTCATAACAACGGGCCTTTCTCTGGAGCGCGCACGCAGGATTCGAGCAAGCCAGGCCTGCTGAGACGGCCCTCACTTTCACAGAAAGTAGACTTTTGTGTAAAGCTTCTCTCGCCAACCTAGAAGCTCATCACATGTACCTCTGTGTTCTTGTTCTTTGCCATGTAGGGAACATACCACAGTATATTTATGTCTAGCTGTTTCCCAGCTTCAGGCTTTTCTGAAATAGATATTCTGACAGGCAGACCTGGCAGAGAGGAGGTGTCCCTGCTGGGAGTAGGCCACATTCTGGGCTTGAGGGCTGTCAGTCTCTCTTGTCATTCCAGGGGTCCGCTCAGAATTTGATGACATTGACATGTCCAACCCAAACTGTGTCGTGATTGCGGATGCTGGTGAAAGCTTTTCCTATAAAAACATGAACAGAGCCTTCCAAGTGCTAATGGAGCTGGAAAATCCTGTGCTCATATCACTGGGGAAGGGGTGAGTCCGTGGCAGGGGACGTGGTGCTGGGCAGCTCTGCCCGATGCTTTGTGGTTCTTTGGTGTGGGATCAAGTACAGATAGATGCAGACATGGTTTGGGGGGTGGTGATGAGCACAAGGCACCTTCTTTCCCTACCTTGCCTTTTCTCTTCCTTCCCTCCTTTATTCCCTTTTAATAATCTTTCCAGAGATGTTTGACCAAGTTTCTGTGTGAATCTTGGGCCAGGAGAGGGGTGGGGCCATCAATGCAGGTGGAGGCCCTCGGGAGATCTCAAAAGCCAGGTGTTGTCTGTCCTAAGTTTACAGTAAAGGAGGAAGAGGTCCCTTAGCACGGGACATAGCACAAGATGTTTAGGAATGGTCCCTAGGGATGCTTCATGTATTAATAGACGGACTCGGGGTCAGGGAGAATGCTTTGGTCTGGATGCCGGGTGCTGGGTGCAGTCTCTAGAGTTAGGATTTGGTCCCCATGCTTCGGCTGGGCTTTTATCACACCTCAACACCAGGCCAGTTGGTTTCCACTGCTCCAGTAGATGCCGAAGGTAAACAGGTTCAAGGAAGATTGGGTATCAGGCTCATAGTTTCAGAGGTTTGCTTTGGGCCTATGGTAAGGGCGGACATCATGGGAGAAGTGTCCAGCTTATCTCCCTGGAGACTGGGAAGCAAAGAGAGAAAGATCAGGAGTCCCAGTATCCCCCTCCAAGCTTCTCCCTTAGAGGTCTAACTTCCTTTTACTAGACCCCACCCCCTTTTTAAAAAAAGAATAATTATTTTTGTTATTTTATGTGTATGGGTGTTTTGCCTACATGCATGTCTGTACCCCATATGTATGTGGTGCCAGTGGAGGCCAGAAGAGAAAATCAGATTTCCTGGAACTGGATTTACAGACTGTTGTTAGGAACCATGTGGGTGCTGGGGATTGAACTCAGGTCCTCTGGAAGAACAGCCAGTACTCCTAACTGCTGAACCATCTCTTCAGCCCTAGTCCCCACCTCCTTACGTTCAACTCACGGGTCTCTGGAGGACAGTCAGAAGGCAAACCCTAGCACCAACTTTATCTTAAAAGGGGGGGGCTGTTTACTTAACGTCTTCCTCTCCCCTCCTTCCTTTCTCCCCTATTTACTTTGTTTTGTTTTTAATTTGATTTATTATTTATTTATTTTTTTATGTATACAGTGTTCTGCCTGTATATCTGCCTGCAAGCCAGAAGAGGGCACTAGATCTCATCATGGGTGGTTGTGAGCCACCACGTGGTTACTGGGAATTGAACTCAGGACCTCTGGAAGAGCCGCCACTGCTCTTAACCGCTGAGCCATCTCTCCAGTCCCCTTTGTTTTGTTTTTAATTTTATGTGTGTGTGTGTGTGTGTGTGTGTGTTTTGCCTTCATGTATCTATGCCCACCACATGCATGCCTACTACCCCTGGAGGTCAGAAAAGGGTGTCGTATTCCTTCAAAGTGGAGTTATTGCTAGTTGTGAGCTGCCATGTAGGTGCTAGAAACCAAACCCAAGTCCTCTGTGAGAACAAGTGCCCTGACCTGCTGAGCCATCTTTCCAGCCCCGTTTTGTTTTGGTTTTCGTATATCCCCAAGTTGACCTGCTTATGTTCTATATAGTTCGGCTTCTGATTCCCTTGCCTCTACCTCTCGAGCTCTGGAATTATAGGCATGTGCCACGACGACCAACAGAGCACTTTTTCCCTCACATTAGGTTGTGGGTATTGAACTCAAGGCCTTGTACATGCCAGGTTAGGCTGGACCCCTGAGCTATATCCCCAGCCCTGCTAGCATCTTTTCTTACTGCTGAGATAGCACATGCTCATTGAAGAAAACTTAGAAATCACAGAGCCCAAGAAGAAGATAAGATATGTGCAGTCAACTGTACAGCACAAACATCACCATGTGGGTGTCTGTTCTTGATGAACGCTTGCAGACACGTGCATTCATCTGATGCTGCAAACATGACTGGATGGAGAGTTACCTAAGACACACACACTTCTGGAAGTATCTGTGAGGGTGTTTGTAGAGAGGTTTAACTGAAGAGGGAAGACTCGCCCTTAGGGCTGGAGAAATGACTCAGTGGTTAAGAGCACTGAGCACTGGCTGCTCTTCCAGAGGACTCGGGTTCAATTCCCAGCACCTACATGGCAGCTCACACTTGTCTGTAACTCCAGTTCCAGGGGATCTGACACCCTCACACAGACATACATTTAGGCAAAACACAAATGAACATAAAATTAAAATAAATTATGTATAAAAAAGTAGACTCACCCTTAAGTGTGTGTAGCATCCCATGTCCTGGGGTCCTGGAGTAAATGAGAAGGGGAAAGGAGGTTGCTGAGTCTGCCCCAGCGTTTGCCCCTCTCTGCTTCCTAACTATGGATGCAGTGTGACCCAGCTGCTTCACGCTTTTGCCACCATGCCTTCCCCACTGTGGTGTTCTGTACCCCTCAGACTGTGTACCCACATTTCCTTCCTTCCTTGTTATATATTTGGTCACAGCAACAAGAAAAGGAACCAGTGTAGGCTTGGCCTTGTTTTGACACCTGTGGGGTTCTTTTTCTTTATCTATTTTCGTGTGTGTATGTGTGTACTTTTGCATGTGTGTGAGTATACATGTGTATGTGTATGCACGTGGAGGCCCAAGGTTATTGTCAGGAATAGCATCCTCCATCCATCTTCTTCCACCTTATTCAGTGAGATAGCATCTCTCAGTCAAACATAGATCAAAAGAATGGTCCAATTTGTTGGTGTCTCTTCCTTCTGAGGCTGGAATTGGTGGTAGGCCACCATGTCCACCAGATGTTTATGTGATCTGACTCCACTCCTCACGCTCGTTCAGCAAAGGGTTCAAACACAGAGCCTTCTCCTCAGCCCCCTGTTGCCTGTTTCCTACAGTCACCAAACAACAGCTTGTGAATGACAGGTACACAGTGACCGACTATCTCTGTGACACAGTTAATCCACCTTGTGAGTGTCCTGGGGTTGTGTTCAGTGCTCCCTACTGTTGGGCAGTGAGGTTGTTTCTTATTGTCTGGGACAGTAAGCTATGATTGAGAGTCTTTGTCATATCAAATGACTCAGAGACCACTAAAGGAAGATTTTTAAGTTTTTTTCTTTCCTTTTATTTATTTATTTTGATACGGGGTCTCACTCTACCCAGGATGACCTATACTCTCAGCAATCCTCCTGCCTTAGTCTCTCAAGTGCTGTGATTACATGTCTTGAGCTACCAGTTCTGGCTCCAGTTTGAGCTTCATGATACATGCTGCCCAGCTCACTTCCAGAAGGCTGTACGTGTGTAGCCTGGTCAACAGAATCAGCACTAAAAGTTCAGAATCTCACACTCTTGAGGTTGCATGATGCCTTGGGGTTCCTGCTGGGCCCTCATGCCCATTGATCTAGGCACACTTGGCCTGCTTAACTCACTGACACGGGCCCTACCCTTGGATATTTTAGCTGGCAAACCTGCACTAGAAAATGTGCGTAATGAAAAAGCAGTATTCTGGGTCATTTATGTCAACGCATTTTTCTTTGATGGATTTTTATCATTGCTAAAGGTTATTCCAGATTGCGAGTAATGGCTTAAATAAGTACATTAGTGAAAAAGATGGAAACAGGGATTGCTTGCTCTTGGCTGGTTGATAACTTCAGCAGATGCAGCAATAGGGGAGGATTGATTTGATATGGGTGGGGCCTCCAGCTCCCTTGATTTTGACTTGGGTGAAGGGTGGCTTGTTTCAAACCCAGAGAAAGGCCTCAATAGCTTCCAGAGGGTGGTAGCTTCTCTAGGCAACCCAGGAAGAGCTCCTGTCATGACAGTGAAGGCTGGGGTGGCCTCCCTGAGGGTGCAGGGAGACAGGATGTCCCCCTTCTTGGAATGGAATGATTTACATTTGGCATCTGTGTGGACTGAGAAAGGGAATTGCCTTTGTAATTTCTCCTGTCATGCCGCCATCAGAAAATTAAGCTGTTTACTCTACAGACTATGGAGGTTAATGGCTCTTCTGGGAGAGGTCAAGTGGTCATTTTGCAGGGAGGCTGCACCGAGGAATCGGAAACGGCAAGAGAAAGAAGCATAAAATCAGATCTGACTGCTCTCTGTGCCCCGATTCTCCCAGTGCCACAGTGGCCCTCAGCGGCTGGAGGTCCCCAGGCCTTCCCAGGCCCACAGCAGGTCACACTGTGCCATAAAGGAAGGGAAACTATATCCGGTCGCTTGTGAAGGGGTGTAAATCCGACGCCGATTTGCTGCTCCTCTTAAAAGGAACGGTGTTTACAGCCAGCAGCCAGGTGGAGTTTTGTTTTCCTGAATGAATAAGAAATACAGAAAGATTATGGATTCTCTAAAAATCAGCTCAGATTCAGTTTAAGAAAGAAAGTAAACCAGTTGGTGGTGGCCCAGGCCTTTAATCCCAGCACTTGGGAGGCATAGGCAGGTGGATCTCTGTGAGTTCCAGGCTCGCCTGGGCTTCAGAGTGAGTTCCAGGACAGCTAGAGCTGTTACACAGAGAAACCCTGTCTTGAAAACCAAAATCAAAACCAAAAAAGTTATAAAGAAAATTGGGAGGGGGTGACTTAGTTTGGAGAATGTTTTTCTAGCATGCACGAAGCACTGGGTTCCATTTCCCGCACCATATATGAGGTAGTGGGGCACACCTGTAACTCCAGCACTTGTGGGGTAGAGGCAGAAGAACCTCTGTGAGTTGGAGGCCAACGTAGTCTACAAAGAGTGCCAGGCCAGCCTGGGTATGTGGAGGGACCCTGTCTCAATAACAAGCCTCTGTTGAGAGGTAGGCGGAAGGATAGGATTAAAAGTTTTTATTTTGGCTGGGCAGTGGTGGCACACACCTTTAATATCAGCACTCTGGAGAAGGCAGAGGCAGGCAGATCTCTGAGTCTGAGGCCAGCCTAGTCTACAGAGCGAATTTCAGGATAGCTAGGGCTACATAGAAAAATCCTGTCTCAAAAAAAATAAAAAAGTTTTTATTTGGGATTTCTGAAAATCCATTTTCTCTGGCTCAGAAGGTCGTGCTTTGGGTGTGTATTTCAAGTCACCCAGTGAATCGAAACACCCTGAAGGTACTTTAGAATAAACCTCTAGCCGGGCAGTGGTGGCAAA
>JAQHUG010000016.1:1448967-1488818 GCA_028555095.1 Dicrostonyx torquatus | reverse complement strand
TGTCACTCAGACAGCACAGCACAGCATCAGTGTCTCCCTCTGCTGGCCAAATTCTGTTTATCATTCTCCAGGTCTTTGAAACTCTGGACTAAGGAAATAGTCATTATAATTTATTGTAAAAATAGGGAAAAAAATGAAGGAAACACTTTTAAGTAAGTGTATGTGTGTTTGTCTGTCTTCCTATTTGCCTGTGTCTGTGTGTCTGTGAGTGTAGGCATGCCCATGCCAGGTGTGCATGAGGAGGTCACAGGTTTGTCTGTCTATCTGTGAGTGTAGGCATGCTCATGGTAGGATGTGCATGTGGAGGTCACAGGAAAACCTCAGCTGTCGCTCTTCATCTCCCACCTTGTTTGATACAGGGTCTCTTTGTCGTTTACCTGGCTAGCTTCTGGGACTTTATCTGTCTCCGCCTCCCCTCTGACCCAGGAGTGCTGGGCTCACGGACACATGGTGTCACACCTAGGTTCTGTGGTTTTTGGGGCTCTGCAGGTCCCCATGCTTGTAATGCAAGCGTTCTGCTCGCTGAGCCACCTCACCAACTTTAGAGATGGTGTAGCGGCTAAAGCTGCCAGCACGCAAGCAAGAGGGCTGGAGATGGAATCCTCAGAACCCACATCAGTGCCAGGCTCTCTTGGCATCTTCTCACAAGCACACAGGATTCTCCTCACGTAACTCCATTCTCAGACCGTGTTCTAACACATACACAGGAAGAAAAGATAAAGATAGGATCTGCTGTGTATCCCAGACTGGCCTAGAATTGATAATTCCCCTGCCTCAGCCTCCTGAGGACTGGATTAGAGGAACAGCACCAGCAGCCACTGAGTTCCTGTCTCAGGGCCTGTGTCTCAGCTCCAGTGAACAGCTTACGGGAGACTTCTCCAGCCTGCCGTTGAGTGGTGGTTGTGTTCTTGGCATATATGAGGAACTTTAAGTGTGCTATTTTGTCCAAGCTTTACAACAGCCCTAGATATGGATGGTCATTTCTTTTGACCATTTTAGAGGTGACAGAGCTGTCTCAAGGTTTACATAGCCCAAAGTCCCAGCTAGAAAGCCGAGAGGGGACTGAATGCCTGTCTCTCTCTCTCTCTCTCTCTCTCTCTCTCGTCCTCTGCACACGTGCTTAGTTAATGTCCCCTGCTGGAAGGGAGAGGAAAGAGGGAAGGGAAAAACTGACAGGGATGGTCAGACCTAATAATTCTACACTCATATCCCTGTGCCATTCCTGGGTTTCATTCCTGGGTTCATCCCTAGAACATGATGTGAAGCCACCTTCTTGCTTCCTTATGGTCATATGACTCTGCTCAGAGAGCCCCAGGTATGGGTGGATGACTTTGTGGCCAAGACTCCTTGTACCTTGAGGCCTTGGTCTGATGTGGGATGGGCCGTGGGCACCTGAAAGAGCATTGGGACCGTCATAAGGAGGACGGCTCCCAGAGAACCTGTGTTGTTGTCTCTGCAGTTGGGCAGACATGCTTCTTGTCTCCTGGAAGCAGCTGGTGTCCCGTGAATCCTGGCACCTTGCCTGACCCCAGCTAACAGGGGATGTGGCAGGCCGCTGTGGAACTAATGGAGTTCTCTCCTCAGGCAGCAGTTAAGGGTTAATTATTAGCAATTAGGGAGTCAGCACATGCTCCGGGGGCCTGCCATGCCTTCCTGGAACACGGGTCACTTGTCTTCCTCTGTGTTAGTAACTGGATCCATCTGTCCCCCTTGGGTCCCTGGTTAATCATTGCGGTAGGGTCCCCACAAGGCCAGCGGCAGGGGGCTACTGGCTGAATGATCCATGATGCCCTAGTGCTGCTGGTCCTCTGGTTCTGCCATGTGGCCTCCATCAGTCACTCTAAGCATGGGGTCAGTACTGACCTGCACCTGTGGTACTGCTTATCTCTTCCCTTCGGCTCTCTTGCAGACGCTACCACAAGGAGACCTCTGGCCTCATGCTGGATGTTGGAGGCTACATGAAGGCACTCGAGGTACCCGCCATGCTTTCTGGAGAAGAGGGCGCACTTTATATACAAGAAGCCTTTAATGTGTAGGGCTTCTGACCACACACTCCCTCCCCTCTGGAGCTGGCTCTCCCATTGCCTGGGTCATCACACAGTCAATCACATGTGTGTCATTCTCTCACTCCAACCCCGGGCAAGCTCCTGGTAATCTCTCCCAGCATGCTCTTTACCACTCTTTTCTGACTCATGGCTGCCTCCTTCCTGGCCCTGTAACACCTCAGGCTTCATGTGTCCCCCCTGGCCTCATTTCTGAGATAACCTTCCAGGTTACAGAAACATCTGCGGCCAGACCTCTGGAGGCCACTTTGACTGTGGCCAATCAGTTACCCCTGCCTAGACTCCTACTGACCACTCCCCTGCTCACCTCTGTCCAGGTGGGGAAAGTGGGCAGGTGGGTGAATTGAATCCTGTCCCCTTCAGGAGGGCCTATGATCTGCTTGGAGGTGGGCAACAGGGAGAGGCAAGAGAGTGGATTGGTAGCTGAACAGGCAGGTGAGAGCCCTGGTCTCCTGCCCCTTGGGAGGCTTGTGGCTTTGCCAGGTATGGTATGGCACTTTGCTGTGGGCAGTCTTGGAGTGGGTGGCAGAACTGGAGGTAGGTGTCCTAAGCATTCTGGGCAGCAGTCTATTGTGAAGTTGTGACAGTCTTGTCCGTGAGATGTCTTTGAGGCCCGTAGCATCCTACTTTGTGAAGGGCCTTAACCATCATGAGATGGTCTTTGCCATTCTTGGTCACATTGCTATTCCTGATCTTAAACCCATGCTATGCCTTTTCTTTGCCAGTATGCCTGTGGTATCGAGGCTGAAGTGGTAGGGAAGCCTTCCCCTGAGTTCTTCAAGTCTGCCCTACAAGCCATAGGGGTGGAAGC
This sequence comes from Dicrostonyx torquatus, assembly GCA_028555095.1. Lineage (NCBI taxonomy): Eukaryota > Metazoa > Chordata > Mammalia > Rodentia > Cricetidae > Dicrostonyx > Dicrostonyx torquatus. The sequence continues at coordinate 1,485,944 of JAQHUG010000016.1, read as the reverse complement.
TCACCAGGTACGAGTGGCTGAATTTCCTTTCTTTTACTTTTTTAAATGACATTTACTTATTTCTTTTGGGTGTGAGATCGTGTGAGTTCATTCTCTCCCTCCACCAAGTGGGTGCTAGGACTTGAACTCAGATCGTCAGGTTCAGCAGCAAGCGCCATTACCCACTGAGCCATCTTTCTGTCCCAGGACTCTTCTAACTGAGGAATGAGAGAGTCACTTGTGTGTCCCAACAACTAGATCATACATGGTCTCCTCTTATAATGTTCACTCCCCTTAAAAAAAAAATGTTTTCCTTTCTTGTATTATGTGTGTGTGTACATGCATAAACATATATGTAAGTTGCAGGTGCACATGTGCCACAGTGTGCATGTGGAGGGCAGATGACAACCTTGGGTGTTAGTTCTTATCTTGTCCTCTGTTTGAGACAGGGTCTCTTACCTGCCACTGCATATGTCAAGCTAGCTAACCAGTGAGTTTCCAGGGACTCTCGTGTCTCTGTTTCCCATCTCTGCACAGGATCACTGGGATTACAGAGGTGTGCTGCTGTGCCCAGGTTCACATAGATGCTGGGAATCAGAACTCAGGGTCTCATATCTGCACAGCAAGCACTTTTCCAACTAAACCATATCCCCAGCCCCAGAACTAATTTTTTACTTTCATGTTTTAAAGCAAATCTCAGGTCTATTGTATCCTTTCATGTTAAAAATATTCCTTTTAAAACGGGGCGTTTTTGCCGGGCGGTGGTGGCACACGCCTTTAATCCCAGCGCTCGGGAGGCAGAGGCAGGCGGATCTCTGTGAGTTCGAGACCAGCCTGGTCTACAAGAGCTAGTTCCAGTGCAGGCTCCAAAGCCACAGAGAAACGCTGTCTCGAAAAACCAAAAAAGGGGGGGGGCGTTTTAACAGTAGAACCCCAGGTGATGACCCAAGAGCACACAGAAAGATGGAGAGTTAGAAACGAGCAGTCCCTTAAAACCATTTACAGATGTTCGTGGAAGCTGCATGCATTTACAGTAACTAAAAGGATGAACAGAACGCAGATGTCTGCCAGCCCTTTATGAATGGATCAGCAACATGTGCCCCGCTCGTACAGTGAAACATTAAGTCACAAAGAGGAGGAATGAGCCAGGATCAGGGTCTGCCAAGGACAGGAGGCCTGGTGCAAAGCATGCCTAGAATCCATAGAGAGGGCTAGAGCAGGCAAGCCCACAGAGGCAGAGAGTGGTCTAGTGGTTACTAGAGGTTGGTGTGGGCACAGCAGGAATGTCAGTTCATAAGTACCTGGTCTCCTGTGGGTGATGGAAATGTTCTAGAACTCAGGCTGGCATGATAGCTTAGTGGGTAAAATCACCTACAGCCAAACCTGGTGACTAGGCCTCACAGGGTGGGGAGACAACTGACTCCTGGAACCTGCCTTCTGACCTCCATATGTGTGCTGTGGTGCACACCTGTGCTTCGTGCCTGGCACGTGGCAGGTTAATGCAATCTTGAGTTTAAACACAGTACCTGTGCATCTCCCCAACTGCCAGTCTCTCCTGGCTCCAGCCTGCCGTTTTGTTGAAAGGCTTGCTGTGATTATTTAAATCTTGGGATATGTAGACATTGTAAGACAGAGTTTTACATTAACTACATGCACACACAAATTATAATCCCTGACTCTGTATTTGTGTGTGTGTGTGTGTGTGTGTGTGTGTGTTTAATGAAAGTAGCCTGTGAAGGGCTGCAGGCTGCTTAGGTGCCAGGCTCTGGCATGCCTTGACTGTCCTGAACTGCTCTGATCAATAAAGTCATCACTGCCGTTCTCTTGGTAATGGCTCTACAGAGATTTTTTTAAGCCTGAGCTCCAGCGGTGGCAGCCCCTAATCCAATTTCCAGCAGAGGGTTAGGCTTACCCTAGATGATTGGAAATGCAACCCCCTTAGATGTAATAGGTTTTTTTCTAGGGTCCAGAAATCAGGACAATAGCACATCTCAAACATACATTTAAAAAAAAAATCAGCGATCCTTGGCTTTTGCCATGTTAGTGTTTGTTCTTGTAAATATACTAGGCCGTGGTGGAGATGGCTTTAGTGTCACCTCCGAGTTTCTGAGGTGCCTGGAAGCTGAAGGTGTAAATATGCCTTGAGGACTCTTCATGCGGGGTGTGTGCCTGCCTGCCTGCCTCACTGTGTCCTTCCCTGTGATGGGGCATACTCTGCCCAGCAGAGCCCAGGGAGAGCTGACAGCTCACAAAACACAAACTTTCCTGGGAAGCCCCTGGGCCCTGAAAGCCAGTTCTCCAAGCATGTCACCTGTTAGGCTCTGTTCTTCTGAGCACCCAGGATGTTGAAGGAGAAAGCTGCAGGCAGGCAGTGTTGAGAGAACAGAGGATCTCCTTTTTGAGCCCAGACTGGCTTCTACCTCTCTGTATAGACAATGATGACCTTAAACTTCTGATACTCCTTCTCCATCTCCCAGATTCCAGGATCTCAGGCATTCACTACCACCCCTGCTTTGTGTACTGCTGGGGGAAACAGAGTGCAGGTTTTCATATGCACTGGGCAAGTGCTCTGCCGACTGACCCACATGCCCAGCCCCAGAGCCTGCTATACAAATCCAACCCACGAAACTGCCTTGAAGGGTGGCAGCACCCGCAGCTCTCTGCATCCCTGGGCTCTCTTGGAATGCAGTCATTCAGTTTTGACTGTCTCCCCTGTATCACCGTCAGAAAGGAGCAAAAGCCAGGCCTGACAGGTGGAATTTTATTTCCCCCGACGGTGCACCTCTTGACCTCCATCTTCTTGCCAATGATTTTTTAAATCCTAAATGATTTGGCAATAATTGCTCCTCTCGGTGTGATTATTGCCCTTCACTGATGGTAAATCTGGAAATTCCCCAGGGTTCTGAGAGCGTTTTGGTATGCAGAGCCCACAAGCTGGCCCAGACAGGCTTGACTGCACATCCCGCTGCCCGTGTCTAGCCCCAACTGCCTACCACCCACCTCTCCACTTCCTGGGGTTCTGCCCTATGCTAGCATCATGTCATCATTCCAAGCATCCATCCCACAGATGTTTTTCCGTGCGTGATAACACTGCCTCCAAGGGATTAATTTTTTTCAGAAACCATCTTCATGGACCACATCAAAAATTCCAGCCCAGGAAGGTCCTGAGAAGGCAATTCCCTCTGTCTGTTGTATGTGTTCATGCACACACATAAGAGTTTGTTTTGAGGCAGTATTTCATGTATCCAGGCCAGCCTTGAACTCACTGTGTAGCTGAGGATGACCTTGAGCTTCTGATCTTTCTGCCTCTATCTCCTAAGTCCTGGGATTACAGGCACACACCACCCCATTTAGTGTATACAGTGCTGGAGCTCAAACCCACAGCCTTGTGTATACTCATCAAGAACTCTACTGACTGAGCTATGGCCCTAGCCCACGTGTACACAATTTTACTATCCCCAGAGGCACAGACGGTGCCAAGCATGGCATGCAGTAATTAGAATGTGCATTTCATTTCTAGGAAGTCCAGTCCCCCAAAGGTCCCAATGTCTTTGGCAGCAGGAGATGAACCTGAGCAGGAACCTTTGAGTTTTCAAAGGTTGAATCAACAGTTTTATAATGGCTCCTTTAGAAGGGTCAGCAAGCCACGTCTGGCCATCTGTACCTGAGGCCACTCTGTACAAGTTGTTAGAGAGTCCTGATGCTTCAGAGTCTTGGGTCATTGTGTCACTGTACCCCATGCTGTCCCACTACAGCGAATGCTACCCCCGGCTGGGTCTTCCCAAGTGGCCAGATGGTTTCTACACTGCTGTATGAAAGTTGGTAGAAAACAAAACAAAAAACCTCCGCTCCAGCTCTTAGCAGTGCACCATCCAACACTGTCTCCTAGAAAACGGTTCCATGTTTTGCTGTAGCTGGGCACTATTATGTGCTCAGGATTTCTTTAAACTGGCTTTTTAAAAATTTAGTGAGTTTTAAAAGGAGCTTTGGTGGGTTACCATAAGTGGAAGACCAGAGTGTCTTGGCTTTCCGTAATTTCCTAAGAGTAAGCACCATATGATTATCGGGGACACTGATGGAGATCAGTTTGTCACCAGTATTTGTAACGTATCTGTGAGACACATGAAGGAGGGAGAAGAGAGATCAGAGAAGTCCAGGACGGAATTTCAAGTGTGCACTGGTCCCTGGCACCCGGTACCTCGCAGTGGTTCCTCTCTTTGCTCTGCAGTCCTGCTCTGCTTCCTTCCCATGTATTCCTTTGCTGTTTCTCCTCTCATCACCCCACGATCTAGCCCTCTCTTCACGTAGCCACCTTTCTCGTGTCAGGACTTATAATTATACATGTATATAAATGTGTGCCCCCCCACATGTATAATTTCAACTTCAGATTCTGCTTATGAGAGGAAACACGCTGTATTTGTCTTTTTCAGTCTGGCTTGTCTTGCTTATTGTAATGAATTCCAGTTGCATCTATTACAGGTGCCTCCATTGATACCATCATGCTGGAGACCAAGCCACCAGCACACAAGCTTTTGGGGGACACCCTCAAACCATGTCTATACCACAGTGGCTGCCTTTTTGCTATGTCCTCCCATGGCCTTTGCTATGTTCATATGGACACAGCTGTGGGTTCTCTTCCTCCTCCAATGAGAACCGCAGTCACACTGGGTCAGGGCTCCACCCTTGACCCATGGGAATCTAAACTACCTCCATAGAAGTGATCTCTAAGTACTCACACTGGGGCTCAGGCCATGCTGACCTTGGAGGATACAACACAGCCCATGATATCCTCCCCACACACATATTGTGCCAATACTGAAGGCATGGGGCTGGGCTAGTCACTGAGCCACCTCGCACACTTGCTGGGCCTCAGAAGACACACCCTTCCTTGTTTGATGTGCAGTGCCTTGAGGACTGTTGGTTCTGAGAGCTTGCCTCTTTGGGCTGTCTGGGGGCGAGGGGTTGTTTCAGGTGGCAGGACTTAGTTCTACAGACTGTTTCTGAAACTCTATCCAGTAGGCAAGCATTTCTTGTGCGTGTGTGTGTGTGTGTGTGTGTGTGTGTGTGTGTGTGTTAGATTTTGGTTTTTACACATCGTCATTTGACATTTGAAAGTAAAACCTTTTGACCTGGGGACTATAAAGACTTGCCAGACTTTGATGTAGTTTTCCCAGCACAACCACCTGATCATAGATGAGTATTTAGCATCAGGGGAAATGCAGTCCGCTCAGTCTGCACAGAGGCAGATGCCCCTCGAGGCACCAAATCACTTTGACGGCTGCTGATTGATTTCACATTGAATAAATAAACTGGTCATGGCCCAGGGGAGCCGCGGGAGATATATTCAAGGTGGGTTGACTTTAAATCAATACAGTGACAATATTATCTTGTTTAATTTGGATGATGGTGGCTTAAAACATCAAATCAAGCAGTTTATTATGTCAAGAAAAGAAAAAAAAAAAAGATATGAAGAACCCAGGAATAAAACTTTCCTGACATAACTTCTGAGAATATTTCACTACTGACAGGCCATCATGATTGGTGATGACATCGTGGGTGACGTCGGCGGTGCCCAGAAGTGTGGAATGAGAGCATTGCAGGTGCGGACCGGGAAATTCAGGTCAGTGCCCATGGCCACTTGATTTTCCTGCTCTTTTCTATCCCTTCCCAGAATGCCAGCCTTCTTGACTTGGGGCTTTTCTTTCCAAACAAACAAACAGCATGTGGACATTCATGGCTTTGTCTGTAGCTGGCCCCGAAGGACCAGTGTGGCTGACCCCTGTAGTCGAAATCACTGTCTGTCATTGCGTGGTGGTGGTGAGGCAGCTCTCAGAGCAGAGCCTGAACTTCAAGACTGACATGGATCTGTGTGGAGTGAGGATTAGGATGCGAAGCTCTGCCTGTCCTAGTGCTGCCGTCAGGGAATCAGGGCGGGTTGTCCATGCTGCTTTGGGGAGTGTACTCAAAGCCTTTGCAGCCATTGAGGTTACGACTGGTCTCATGCTGTCCAGCCACTTTCCTTCTCCTTCCGTTCCACCTTCCCCAGCCTGCGAGAGGCACAACACCTAGAGACCAGGGTTACTCTGGGTCTGAAGTTCATGAACAATTTCTAGGAATTGGGCGGTTGGATCTGCCCTGTGGTAACTGGGCTGTGACTTGGCTTAGCCACTGAGAGTGTCTTATGCATCGACTGTGTCTTGCTATTTATTGCTTAATAATTTTCATTATAATTAAAATACAACTACATAATCTTTCTCCTTCCCTCTCTCCAACCCCTGTCTTATATTTTGAGATAGGCTTGCATATAGCCCAGGCTGGTCTTGAACTTGCTATGTGGCCAAAATTGACCTGGAACTTGTGAGCCTCCCTCCCTGCCTCCCCAGTGTTGGGATTATAGGAGTATATTTCCATTCCTAATTTATGCTATACTGGGGATCGAACCCAGGGCTCCATGCATTCTAAGCAAGCATTCTACCAACCGAGCCATATCACCAGCCCCTGTCTTGCTTATTTTTAGTGGATTCCATTGTGGCCAAGCCATTCAAACAAAGCACTGTTTGGTCGATGCTAGAGAGACTTGGTGAAAACATGGTTGTCTGGATTTGAAGGACGGTAGGTCAGTCACACACATCGGAATAATTGTCTTAGGCAGGGCTAGACCCCATCAATGGCCTGACTGTCTCTCTGAGATCCATCCTGGGTCTCAGAGGGAGACCCTGAGGGAGGCATGAGCTGAAGCCATCTGTGAGCTGGGAGGGAGGGAGTCTCAGCACTCTTGGGGTCCAGGGTCAGGAAGCCACTTCCCGACTCTCCCAGGGTGGAAGTGCCTTTGAAGCCCCAGCATACCTGAACTACAAACTTTCTTTCTTTCCCAACCTCTCTGAGGAGGGTCTCATGGCTCCATTGTTTATGTCTGGCCTGACGGAACCCTGCTTAAAAGCTACAAAAGCATTCTTCCCAAGTGACTAGCCTTCTCCTTCCTGGTCTGTTCACACTGATGTAAAACATAGTACCACATTGCTGAAGACAGGAAATAGAGTCCCTCAGAGTTCTGGAGGCTGGGAGTCCAAGATCATGGTGCCAGTAGGTCAGTGTTTGATTCCAAGATGACTCCAGATGTGTCTTCCTGCATCCCCAGAGGAGGAGGGATACCGAATCCTAACATGTGCAGTAGGAAGCAGAGAACCCACTCCCTCAAGCCCTTTTTAAGGGGTGTCCGTCCTCATGACCACACACCTCCCAAAGGCCCACCTGCCAACACTGTTGTACCAGGAATTAAGTTTCCAGCACTAGAATTTGAGGGGACACATTCAGGCCACAGCAGACTTTAAGATCTGTGATTCCTCCTTTCCCTCATTCTGCTTCCTCCTGGCCAGAGGCTCCTCATTTGGTAGTGGGACTCAGCACCCTCCTGCGGCTCTACTTTGTTTATGGTGGTGTCCTGCTTAGCAGCATGAGCTCAGCCAGCACATGTTCAGTGTGTGTTGCAACTTTGTGGCCAAACATGTGAGTAGCGTGTTTGTGTTTGAAAGCTCAGAGGTAAGGCTGCTCTAGTTCATTAAGGAAAATATATCTTAGTTGAGGAAAATGTGACCTTAGTTGGGGCCTTTGTGGCCAGTCTAAAACCATGTGTCCCATGTACTCAGAATGCACTGTGGCTTTGCTCTTGGCTGGAACAAACCTCTAGGCTGCTGACTCTCTGAGGAAGATCCCACACACAGAAGGGAGGTCCACACACAAGTAGGACTGGGAGGTGCACCCATTCCAGTCTCCCAGGTGTGGGCCCTTTGCTGGGTCTAGTCATCTGTATGCCATTCAGAAGGAAGTGTCAGTAGGGTGTGGGGGAATGTGACTCAGTGGTAGAGTATAAATGGAAGTTTCTGTCCTGCCTGGTCCCACAGATGTTCAGTCTTAAAGAAACACACAGAGGTTTATATTAATTATAAACTGTTTGAGCCTGTTAGCTCAAGCTTATTGTTAACTAGCTCTTAAAACTTAAATTAACACATAATTCTTGTCTGTGTTTAGCCATGTGGCGTGGTACCTTTTCTCAACGAGGCGTTCTCATCTTACTTTCTCTGCCTCTGACTGGTGACTGCGTCTCTCTACTTTTCCTCTTCCCAGAATTCTCTTAGTCTGGTCACCCCACCTATACTTCCTGCCTGGCTACTGGCCAATCAGCATTTTATTAAACTAATACGAGTGACAAATCTTTACAGTGTACAAGAGCATTATCCCACAGTGGAGTGCTTACCCAACATGTGTGAGGCCCCAGACCCAATCAATTCCCAGCCCCATAAAACCCAAAACCACCCAAAGGGAAGTGATATCCACCTGATGGAGCTTGCACTTGGAGAGAGAATTCCATCCAGAGAGAGACCATCTTTTCAGTACACACGAGCACACAGCTGATTTTGGTTTTTCTTTATTGCAAAAATGAGATTATACTGTGCAAGGCACTTTTTTCTGACTGCTTCAGCTTCATGGCATCTTTCTGTAACTGTAAGGTGTCATCCAGTGCCTGGCACATGCCAGGGCCTCTGTTGGTGGCCAAGGGTGGTAACCATGTAGCTATGGGTAACTATCAGTCAGTTTCTGGGAACTGACCCCTTGCCCTAGTATCACAGGACAGGACCTCTTTGTAAAGAGGCAGATCATCCTTTGCTGGTCTGGAGGATAGCAAAAAAAGAGTCTTAGTTCTTACAAGAGAGCAATTGGGTCACTGTAATTGGGTGTTGTTTTTGTTTGTTTGTTTGTTTTTTACTTTTTACTTTTTGGAGGCCCACCACCCAGCTCCCAAATAAATATACGTAGAGACTTATTATTACTTACAAATATCTGGCCTTAGTTTAGCTTGTTTCTAGCCAGCTTTCCTTAACGTAAATAATTCCATCTACCTTTTGCATCTGGGCTTTTGTCTTTTTTCTATGTACCTTTCTTAACTTCTTCCTCTGTGGCTTTCTGTGTAGTGGGTGGCTTAGACAAAATAATACAGCTTCACAGCATTAAAAAATGCAACATAACACATCTTTGCATCATTAAAACAAATGTTTCACAGCATAAACAAATGTAACATATCTTTGACTAATATCTCACAACATGTCACCCACAGTGAGGCTACTCCCGCACAAGAGGCTCAGTTTGTGCCATGGTACATGAGTGTTGAAAAGATGAGGGACCTATATAGATTATAGTTCTAGAAACACTGCCAGAGAGGAGAGCCTTGAATGGCTTGAAAAGTGACTTGTCGCCGGGCGGTGGTGGCACACGCCTTTAATCCCAGCACTTGGGAGGCAGAGGCAGGCGGATCTTTGTGAGTTCAAGACCAGCCTGGTCTACAAGAGCTAGTTCCAGCACAGGCTCCAAAGCCACAGAGAAACCCTGTCTCGAAAAACCAAAAAAAAAAAAAAAAAAAAGTGACTTGTCCCCATGGGAACATGCAAGAAATACTGTTCTCAGAGACCACGTAGAGATAGCAAGCCCAGCACTGATCTTCTACGGAGAAGACAGTTTGAAATGTTGGCACTTCATTACTCTACTGTTAGTGACTGTCTTAGTAAGGGTTTCTGTTGCTGTGAAGAGACACCATGAGCACAGCAACTTTATAAAGGAAAACATTTAATTGGTGCTGGCTTACAGTTTCAGAGGGTTAGTTCATTATCTTCATGGCAGGAAACACAGCAACATGCAGACAGGCATGGTACTGGAGCAACTGAGAGTTCTGCATCTTGATCTGGGCCACAGGAAGTGAACTATGACACTGGGTATAGCTTGAGCATAGGAGACCTCAAAGCCTACCCCGTAGTGACACACTTTCTCCAACAAGGCCGCACCTACTCCAATAAGGTCACACCTAATAGTGCCACTCCCTATGAGCTTATGGGAACCAATTACATTCAGACTACCACAATGACGTACTAGGAAATTAACCTTAATCCTAACCCTGACTGCTAACCCTATCTCTAACCCTAACATTTTGTATGTTGCACTTACTATCAGTGGACTCCTGGCAAATCTTAGTCTATCCCTAACCCCAAGCTTTTATGACAGGAGATGTGTGCCTGTTCCTGTACTGTCCCTTTCTCCAGATGACGCTTAAGTCCCAGATGCTCAGGTGACCTGACTGCGCACTGGTGGCCAAAGAGGTCCTGTTTTCCTTATCCCCTAAGGAATTACCATTACTATTGTGAATAGCTGTGGTAGCTGCTGTGAATCCAGCCGCATCTCTGGCATCAAGCACACTGCCCCTGCAATGTATGTTCTCAGTGTGTACCAGCGGGCGGCCTCTGAATTCAGATGGGCTCAGGTCCCTTCCTCTTTCTCATCTCATCCCTTCCATACATATCAGGTCCCAGGATCGGCTCTATCAATGAGTGGGGTTTACAGAAAGGCCTGGCGTTGGGAGCCTCTGACCCGGAGCAGGTCCTGTAGTGGGTCATTTGACCTCATCCGTACACCAGGGAAGTATCATCATTGTGCCTGTGGATGATGCATGCAGGTCTGGTTTCCAGGCTGTGCTTTCTTAAAAGGCAAATGGGAATTCTCTGTAGCTTTAACTCCTGCTGTACTCACATTGGTGCTGAAAAGCCCTCAGAGTACACCCAGGAAGGTATATCGGAGCCATCTCAGAATAGACCCAGCTGCCTGGGGTGGGGGGAAGTCCCGTACCTAGGGTCAGCCCCAGAGGCTGGTGATTGTCTCAGCAGGAAGGCCAGAGGACTGAGTACCAAACAGAAGCCTGAGTAAAAGGCCCAAGGCATCTGCATTAGGCTGACCCTGGTCTGGCTTCTGTGTCAGACTCCTTCTCCCAAGGCATCCACATGAGGCTGACCCTAGTCTAGCCTCTGCACCAGACTTTCTCTATACTCTGGTCCCTAGGACAGTACTGGAGGCTGCTCCTATTTTCTGCCGATAAAAGAGGAAATGGAGCAGAGTCTCAGAGGGATCATCAAGCCCCCATATCATTGTGCCACCCCTCATCTGCAGACGCAGACACTGAGGCCCAAAGAGAGCAGGGATGTTGGTGCTGGGCTGTTCTGGTTGTCCACCCAAGCCACCAACTCCACCTACTCTATGACCATCGCCTTTAGGTCCTAGGTTGTCATTGCGAAACCACCCAAAGGGAAGTGATATCCACCTGATGGAGCTTGCACTTGGAGAGAGAATTCCATCCAGAGAGAGACCGTCTTTTCAGTACACACGAGCACACGGCTGATTTTGGTTTTTCTTTATTGCAAAAATGAGATTATACTGTGCAAGGCACTTTTTTCTGACTGCTTCAGTGGCTGGTGGTCAGAAACACAGAGCATAGGTGGTGACTGCGCTGGGTGGAAAGGGGAAGGGCTAAGTGTCATAAGTGACTTCGACTGTGCTCTTTACCCTTAGGGGTCTCCCGTGCCGTGACACTATTGTAAGAACAAGTGATCTTTCAGGATGTGCTTGGCTTGTCCAAGGTTTGTGAATTTGGGGGCTTCTCCAAAAGAAAAGCCATCCCACCAGAGCTAATACCTGCTGGCCCATGCTCAACCAGGGCAGCCCCCGCCTAATTGGAAGTCCCTGGAAACGGGACTCTGCCTGCCCCAACATGGACTGGCTGACCCAGGAAGTGGGTGCAATGGTAGCCAATCTATCCCCACACTTTAACTTGTCCCGAGTTCTCTCCCAACCAAGCAAAACCCATGTAGACAAGCACACTATACCTCATTCAGGGTTATTGTAGGAGGCATGGAGTGGTGGCTGTGGCATCTGACCCTGGCCTGAGACTGGGAAGAATGGGGGGCTGTCACATAAACTTTCCTCACAGTATTCCCTGTCCATGGTGCAGGGTGGAGAGGTGACCTCATTATACCCCGTCCTAGGCCCAGGTTCTGCATGCCAGCTGAAAGGCCCAAGCTTCCTACTACATCCATGCAGCTAGTTGAAGCCCACTGGCTAACAGGGTACCGCAGGTGCTGGGGAGGGTGAAGTTCAGGGAAGACATGACAGCACCAGGTGTGGGGGCAGCATCCAAGACAGGACCTCACCAGGTGTGGGGGCAGCATCCAAATTGCATTGACCTTCTCAAATCCGGTCCCCACCTCCGCTAACTGTCCTTTTCTTTCCATCCCTCTTCTCCAGGTTCTCCACTAGTGCTACAATCAACTTTCCTTTTTCTCTCTCTTGTGCTACCTCATGCTCTGGCCACGAGAGGGCGCTTTGTCACCAGGTTCTGGAAAAGCCAGCCCTCCCTTAGTTCAGGACTTGAACACACAGAGCCCCAGTGCACACTCACAGGCTCTCAGGGACAGCTCCCTGCATACATTCACATATTCACATCCATGCCCCTGTACTCCCAGCTCACTCCCATGCATGCTCACCCTCTGTTGCTCCCCTGCTGCTGTGTGTCTTTGTCATATTTGATGTCAGGCTAGCTTGCTAGACTTGGGGCAGGCTGGGGTCTCAAGATCCAAAGCAGGTTCTGTGACCCATGGAGGCTTCTTTTTCTGGCTGACACCTTCACAGGAGGAAAATCCTTGGAATGGTGCTCTGGGCCTAGGGTCCCCTCCATTGTCAGAGAGGAGAGAGGCCAGGTCTCTTTGTCAGGACAGTCCTTGTCCACCAAGTCCCCTCCTGCCCCTCTTCATTCGTTCCTTGAGCCCTTTGTCCATGCTGTGTCCCTCCACCCCTGTTGCCATGTGTCCCCACCTACCTCCTAAGCTTGTCTGGATCCTGTAAGGACCCTTGCCTGGCTTCCTTAACGATGGAATCTCGGTGTCCTTCAACCAGCAGAGGGCTCCACTTGCTCTGGGTGGGGACTAGAGGAGCAGGGTGACTTTTAACATTAGCTTTTCTATCTGTACCCTAAACATGCTTTGCTACAGGAGCTGGGGAGATGGCCCAGTGAGTAAAGCATTTGCCTCGCAAACATGAGGACCTGAGTTCAGATTCTCAGAACCCACAGAAAACCAGTCGTGTCAGGGAGCATCTAATCCCGGTGCTCCCACGGTGAGATGGCCAGACACAGGAGAATCATGGGAAGTTTATAGACCAGCTAGCCTGGTGCCTGTAGCAGCAGACAATCAGAGACCCTGTCTTGACCCCTGCAATTGTCCTCTGACCTCCACACGGGCTGTGATAGGCACACCACGCTCTCACAGACGAACATGCGTAAGCGCGCACAGACACAAATAAAAATAACAGAATTCTCCAACCTTATTTCCACACCATTTTGGAGTTTTCCAAATCGACATCTTTGTATGCTGTTTCACACAGATTCTGCTCAGGTCTCTCTGGTGACTCTCAGAACTCTGGAGAGCTGTGAAGTCCCATGGTGGCCCCAGGCTCCTTCATCCCGTGTCCCACTCTGGCCCAGCCTCAGCTCTGTCAGGAGCAGTGATTATGAAGCCCACAGGCAGCAGTTTCACGTGCTTTTTCCTTATGACAACACCCAGTTCACACTGTGGAGCCAGCAGATGAGGGTCAGTGCCCCCAGAGTGCCATCCTTCCAGGTGGCCAGTGATGCCCATTACTGATGGGGTTAGCATTGATTCCTTGATAATGGTGATTACCACTGAAGGTAGGCGGTAAAGACAATCCTCTGCTATGCATGGAGTTTGGGGCCAGCCTGGGTTTGCCTGCTGGTAAGGTTTAGCAAGGCTGTGTGTGTATCAGCATGTGTGTCTCCAGTGAAGGCTTAGCTATGAGGATTCATGTCCAAGAGAAGGGACATTTGTGGGCGCTGATTGCGTGCGATGGTGTGAGCTCTGAAGATGAGAACCTCAGGTTCACTGGGCACTAGTGATGAAGGAGCCTCCAGTAATGGGGTTTGCAGGGCAGAGGCACCTGGGAGCTGGGAGCCCTCTACTACAGAGGAAACTCCTGAACACTGTCCAGACCTGAGGAGGGGTGGATAGGTAGGGGAGTCCATCACCAGGGGTGCCCAGTTTTAGAAGTGATGTGTTGATTTCCTTCTACACACGGCCCCAGCAGAACTTTGGTTGGTTGTTTTTTTGTTTTTTACTCTCTTGTGTCTAAATTGTACAGATAGCTATAGCAGGAAGGGGCAGTGCTCATTCGTCAGAAGTACCAGGTAGGAGGCTGGGAGGCTGGGGTATTATCAGCCCACAGGGTGCTGTGGGGCTCCAGCAGGTCCCTACCCTCACAGTGCCTGATGCTTCCGGAGAGAAGGTGCTTGCTGCTGGCAATGGGGCTTGAACTTTGTGTCCCCCTACATTGCAGCCCGAGAGGTTCACATTGCAGGAGCAAGAGGGGCCAGTTCAGGGTTTCCCAGGCTGTTGATGCTGACCTCCAGTTCTGCTGTGGTCTCTCAGAACCTGGGGACCATGGTGAAACTTAGACTGTCTCTCCCCATTGTGTATCGGAAGCAGCTCTTTTGACTCTTCCTTATTCCTTGACTCTTCTGGACCAGGGAAAGTGGTTGTCCTACCTTAAAAGCAGAGTGAGGTTGGGGAGCTCTAACCTGACCTCTTAAAGAGGGAGGCTGAGGTTGGGGAGTCTGGGTAAGAGGCTGCCCTGATCCCGGCCTTCCTATGCCTCTCTGTCAGCCTCCCCACTTCACAGTGGAACAGGCTTATTCTGGAATGCTCCACGAGGAGACCCAGCTCCCATGGGGTGTAGATGGGCAGTAGGATCCCCAGTGGTGTGTGTAAGGCAGGTCTTGGTTGTTGTTTTTCTGTGTGTGGCAGGCAGTTCTGGGGAGGAAGGGGTTAACCTTCTTGGACCCCACCAGTCAAGAGGAAGCTTAGTGTTTCCACGTGAAATAGTTTAAAATAAACTTCAAGATGAACTCAGACAGGGCTGCTGCAGCCAGATGGAAGGAAGCACACCGAAATGCCGGGGCGGGTAAGCGTCCCAGCTGGTGTGCCGCTGCTGTGTCTCAGCGCAGCCTGACTGAAGAAGCCCCCCACAAGCCCAGTAGGCTGTGAACAGGAGGTGGGCAAGCCAAGGTTTTAAGTCTGGCCCCTGGAATGTCGCCCTGGCTCTGCTGGAGACCGCCAGGTGGCTCAGCCTCCCTGACTTCCTAATAAAAGCAATAGCCCTCTCTTTAAAAGAATGTGAGACTCACGGTGTGCCAGGAGACCAGTCCCAGTGCTGCTTCTTAGAAGAACCATAGAAAGTAAATCCAGTAAATTATTTAAACTCAGTTGCCTCTGGGTTTAAATAATTCAAATTCAGGAACAGCTCAATCTAGTAGACCCTGGAGTTCAAGTGATTGTAAAGTTCCCAATTTCCCCGACTTCCCACCGCTTTCCAGCTGCTGAGAACAGCTCAAGACACATGTGCTGAGGTCCTCCAGGGAGACGCTGGACATCAGACCACTGCCCACATGACTAGAAGCAGCCTCTGGGTTGGAGGCTCCAGGGGTGTCACAAATCAAGGCCCGGAGAGCGGGTGGCAGGTATGCCCCGCCTGAAGCAAGATGTGCAGTTGGGAAGTAGTGGAGAGAGCTGGTGCAAGGCCATCGGTGCCCTCGGTGCCTCCTCCACCTCAGGGTTTGCAGCAGACCTGCATTGTTCCAAAACTCCCCAGTGTCTGGTCAGGTCATAGCTCTGGCAAGATGCCATCCCTTGCTTGCCCCTCCAGATTCAGGTATCAGGAAGTCTTAACAGGGAGGAGGACATTACGCCATGGCAGCCAGGGCGCTCACTGCAGCTGAGCCTCTCACTTCTGCACCTCTCTCAGGCTGCTGCTCCCCCTGTGTTTTGGGGGCAGTTGCTGCAGAGGGCAGCTCTGGAGCGACTCTTTCCCAGGCACGATGCACCCTGGCAGTGTACTCCGCCTGGCACTCCAGCCCAGGACATCCGTGCTTTCCATTTGCCTTGGTGGTTCCTGTGGATTTTGCTGCCGCTGCCTGGGGCTGTGTGGGCTGGCTTGCTGTAGTTGAGGAGCTCAAGAAGGTGTTTTCATTTCTTTTGAAACTAGAAGCAAAAAGTATGTGTAGTTATTGCAGCTCAAGAAAATGTCTGGGCTCTCGCTGCCCTGCCTACTCTGGCCCGAGCCTCTCAATCCCACATTTTCCCCACCAATCTTCCTCGTCTTACTTGGGGGTTTTGGAGGGCATATCTGCCTGCCCTCACAGCTGCTGTCTACCTGTGTCCTGCACATCTGGACCTCATCACACGGTCCTTCTGGCCCTCCCATCCTGTAGTTCTTACTACATCTATGACAGGACCCCTCTGTGACCAGTGTCCTTTGCCCCCACTGTGTTGCATGTGTTCTAGGAACAGGGTCTACCCAGACCACCCTCACTGCCATCCAGTACCCATCTCAGGAGATAGTGCCTCTGCCAAGACGTGTTGGAGGGCTAGGTGCCCAGACATAAGCCCTTGTCTGAGAGGTGAAAAGGGGGAAGAATTTCCCCTACTTCAGCCAGTATTCTGCAACCCTGGGGTCAAGGCCATATGTAGTGTAGACAGGACATACAGGAATCCCTGACTAGTGGCGGGGGTCTTGTCCTCCCATAGACTATATGCTTCTAACTGGACCAGGGGACCCCAGACCCCATCAACTTCCCCTCAGATGCACTCTGTTCCAGAGTTGACATTCCTGTGGGCAGGGAACAAGGTGCCTGTTTCTGCAGCCTCTAAGAAGATTTGAAGGCCTACCAAGGCTGAGACTCGGGGAGGCTGGGAGCAAATTTAGTACCTTACTTGAGAAGGGAGAGCGGAGGAGCCAGGGCCTCTACCACAATGATGCCAGGCTGTGTTTTGTTCTCCTCGTCTCATCAGGTGGAGGGCCTGCCTAGGCCCAAGTCCGTCTATAGAAAAGCCATTTCCGGCCCTCAAGATTCCATTCCTCCTTTCTGTTTTTACATGTTTAATAGAGGTTGCATTTTTTTCTTTTTAAAATTAAAGTGATTTTTCTATTTCTGCAAGAAACATCTGCCCTTTGGAAAATATGGAAAAGCACAGAGGAAATCACTTAGACTCCCGTCTCTCTGAGGGAGCCCCAGTTAGCTTTTCATTCTGCCTGTTTCTTTAAGAAGCAGCAATAACAAAAAGACATAAAATGCACTTATTTATAAAATGCAGTTTTGCACTTGAAATCATATGAAGAGTATTTAAACCTCACTATATTTCTGTTCTAGGGCATGAGTGGGTCCTAGCAGGTGACCTAATGGGGGGGAGTGACCGTTGGGGCTGCCCAGGGCTACATGTACCCAGGAAGTTGAAAGCTAGCAGAGTGAAGGGGTTGTAGGGTACTTTGTGTGGTCTGGCCTGAGAGCAGTGAAAGCCAGAGCTAAGTGCAAGCCTCTCCCAGCCTTGTATGCCAGAGGAGGCCTCCCAACCCCATACGGTGCGAATCCGGATCTCCCCATCTGTGGTTTCTGGGATAGAGTAGAAACCCTTCACTTCTTGGAAGCCAGGGGTGGGGACTCCGCTTCCCTCTGTGAGCCTGCATTTGAGGACAGCTCTGTGCACATTTGTCATGTGCCTCTCCTGACTAGAGACCCAACTAGCCCTAGACTTAACCCTCCTTGTGGTGTGGCCTGTGTCTAGCAGCCCTGAGGGCCCAACACCAGAGGTGGCTGCCCCTCAGTTAAAGCCTTGGTCAGTTTGACAGGGAATGCTCCCAACATACATACATCCAGCTGTTGGTGGCTCCTGAGCTGGAGGTTTAGGTCAGAAAGCAGGCGTCAGAGACATCCTGTTTGCTGTGGTCAGAGTTCTCATATTTAAAAAAAAATACTATTTTTAATGCATAACATGTAGCAAAAGCACACAGACCCTAGATGCACACAGCTCTGTATGCTAATGAACACTCTGGTCCTTCCAGCATCTTACCCTCCAACCCTCAGCTGCACCCTCCTGATAGCTAATAGCAGATAGCAGAGACGGTTTTGACTGTCCTGGGACTTGCTATAAATGGGAATAAACCATGTGTGCTATTCTTTCACATGGTCAGACTTTTGAAAGGACTCTGTCAGGCTGGCAGTCAGACTGTGTGATGCCATCCTGCCATCTATAGTAGGGAAGGCCCCCTGCAGAAGCCACAAAAGAGGAATGCATGAACAAGGAGCTTCTGGCTTAGTTAGCATAGGGGTAGCAGACACAGGACACACCTCCAGCCAGCGTGGCCTATCCCTGAGGAGGATTCTGAAGGGTAAAGAGGAGAACCTCAGAGGAGAGTCAAGAGAAAGGTAAATGGGGAACAGGAGCAAGTCCTGCCACATCTGCCCTGTCCTTTTCAGGAAGTCTGTATGCCAGGTCAGAGATCAGAGTGGTACCCATTACCTGTCCCACCCCTTAAGGGAACCCATTCATCAGCACTACATGTTCTGCTCCTGGACTAAGCCAGTGAGACAGTGACACGTGCTGATTCTGGTGGCCCCAGGAAGCCCCACTTCTCCAGACCCCCTCCATCTTCTTCCAGAGGGTGGTGCCATCTACCTGGACCCTTAGGGACTTTAAAGAGGAAGGGAGATAGTCATGTAGGATGGCACAGGGGACCAGATGCTGTGCCCCAGCTATGACTTAGCCAGGCCTGTCTCTCAGTGGGTTTTAAGCTCTTCTCCCAGAAGAGGCAGAGTTGGTTGACCAGACTCTGGCATCTACTGTCTCTGGTCACCTCTCCAACCAAGAGTCTGGCATCTTAGGGAACACTTGAAATATCAGGTAGTGTCCCAAGCTCAGGACTCAGTGCCTTACTACGGCCGCTAGAGAGGAGCAGAAATGAGGGCAGAGCTGGGGGTATGGCTCTCAATTTGGGCTGGGGCTAGGCTTTGGGACTCTGCAGAGATGGTACATTATAGAGCACTGTGCCTAGAGCGTAGTGCAGGGAGCACTTAGTGCAAGAGACGGCTCTGAGGGGCTGTTGTCGCGTTCTCTGCAGACCTGGAGCAGGGCGACCCTGGATGGATCCTGACTGTGGCAGAAACCAGGAAACAGCCACACAGTGCCCCTAAGTCAACTCCCAGTTCAGACTGTAGAATTTATTGATTCTGTCCGTACAGAAGCGGAGCCCTCCCAACCCACCTGTCTTGGCCCATCTGTGCTACTGTAACAGAGCCAGGGTCGGTAATCAACAGAGAGCAGAAGCTTGTCCAAGGCTCTGCCACCGGTAACCACTTTCTGTGCTCAATCCTCATGAAGTGAGAGAACAGAACAGCAACCAAGGCAGGGAATGGTGCCCTCTGAAGCCTCTCTATAAGTAACTCAAGTCATTCACCATCGGGGAGTCCTCAGGGCTTTGTTGCCTCGTAAAGGCCCCAGCTCTTGAAGCTAGCACAAAGCCATGCCTAGAAAGGAACACATTGAAACCTGGCCCATCTTCAGAGCGAACCTCCTCTGAGGGTCCATTAGAATGACAACATCCGTCTTGTTTGGGCTGCTGAAGTTCTGCAGTGTTGATGTCATAATTCACAATCTTCCCTGTAGGAGCCTGGCAGCTGTTTATAGCTCGCCCCATGTGGTCTTGTTCAGCCAAGAATGAGTATAGCGCCCTGTGCAGCATCCTTGCTGTGCTGGTGGAGTCGCTTGTTCCTGTGTCTCACCTCATGGGCCATCCCAGGGTTAAATCAGACAGCCCGCATTATGAATGGGTACCCAGCCAGCCTGGAGTCAGGCTGAAGCCGTTCTTCTTGGAATAGCACAGAAGTCAACCTCAGTGGAGTAACACATTTGTGACTAAGCCCTGGGGGACCCTCAGACAGAGAGTGACAGCCTCAGTTCCTGCGGGCCCCTCTGAGGAAGGCACTCAAGAGCTGTGTTCTTGGGGCAACAAAAGCCAGGTTTGGGTGCTGGGGTCTTAGCTTAGTCCTCCCCCGTTTTGAAGCCTCCTTCTCTCCTGTGGTAGACGTTTGACTGTGCCAACTTCTGGGAGTGTTATAGACCAAATAGGAACACCCCTGTAACCTGGCTAGGGTTGCCCCAGGTAGATGACTAAGGCTCCATCCACAACAGTGATAACTCTTGACTGCCTTCAGCCTGGGTTGAGGTGCAAAGGCCCTGGGCCTCTGAGCAGAATTCAGGGTGTGTAGGTAGGGAATATATGACAGAGAAATGACTGCAAAGGTCCAAGTGGCAGGAGCAGGAGGCTGTGCTTGGGGGGTTAAGAGCTAGCTTTGACTTCATGGCCCTCCCCAGTAAGGACAGCCTAGGAGCCCCGACTCTAAAGGAGATAGGGACATACCACAGTCCATTGAGTCACAGCCCACCAGTCAGAGATGGCTTTCTCTCCTGATTTGGGGTGTATATGAATATCATTAACGCACTTTCAAGTGGGGTGCCATGGAGGGCAGAGGGTTGGGCACCCTGAGCACTGGGCCCTCTGCTCTCTGCCCCTGCCCTGACAGATGGGGACAAAAGGGGGATATAGATGGGAGACGGAAGAGCAATAAGTAGAACCAAAGCAGCCAGCCCCACAGAACAGGAAAGGAGTGGACTGCCTGTGGCAGGCAGAAAGGCTACATGGCAGCCTCTGGAGTCCAGGGCTACAGAGGTAGCAGGCAGCCTCAGGGCCTTTGGACACATTGACTGTATCTTAGTGACTAGGCCAGGTGAGAGGGAACTGCTTGTTTCTGGAAGCGCAAGTCAGCTGGTCACCTCTGCCCTCTGGACTCTTACCTCTGACGCCAGAAGCTAAGGTAGAAAGGGCCTGACAATGTGCTTCCGCTGTGATGTTTCTTCCCTGGAGACTAGCCCAGCTCATGGGGACACAGAGGCCACAGCACTTCTGCCCAGGCTGTCAAAGACATCTCTCTGTGTTTCAGAGACTGTGCCCTGTCCCAGCATGATCCCATACATCTCTCATCCCTTCCATTACATCCTGTCACTTGAGTTTCACTGTGCACCCCACCAAGTGTAACTCCAGTGGCCCTATAGAGAGGACAGGCAGCAGATGGGAAAGAGTTTGCCATACCAACACGAGGATTTGAATTCAGTTTCCAGAAACCACTAAATAAATAAAAACAAACAAACAAACAAAAAAAACCCCACAACTACAACAAACTGGGCGTGGTGGTATGTGCTTGTGAACCCAGCAGTGGGGAGACAGAGAGGTGGATCCCTGGGTTTCACTGGACTGCCAAGCCTTGCCACTGGGGAGTAAGGGGACAAGTGAGACCTCTTAAACCAAGGTGGAAGGAAGCACATTGAGGGTAACACCTGAGGGTGTTATGTGTGCACTTACATGTGGGGTGGGGCTGGAGGTGCACGCGTGTGCGTGCGCGCGCACACACACACACACACACACACACACACACACACACACACATGGTTTCCTGGGCTCACAACAACCAGCTGGCTTGGGCTTCCACAGACATGTGGTCTGTTCTTCGCCTTCCTCCCTCCCAACTTCAAAGCCCCTCTGCCTGTATAGCTGGGAACAGCCTTCTGAATAAAGCCCTAAAGAGCCAGCGTTTCAGCAGTGTGACCCCGAGGAATCGGAATGGTCCCTTGGCTAATTTATATGCTATACATTTGGGATTTAAGTGGAGCATAATTGTAATCCATATGCCTGTTAAGGTAATTACACTTATAAACCTAATATAATCCATAGATCAATGGGTTTAGAGCTAATTAAGGCAACCGTAATTAACATTTACAAAACCCTTGCAATTACTGGATATCCTCTAAGCTGGCCTTCCAAGCTGATAATGAGCGCCACTCAGCATTCTTTATTCTGCACATTGGGGCCTTCTGGGTCTCCCTATGGGGAGGGGTCAGCACCTGCTGTTACCACCCCCAGGGCTCTGAGGCAGGTCCCTGCCAGAGTAGTGGTAACTTAGGGAGCCTTGTTTTCTGGCCAGTTAGATTCCCATAACAAAAGGCGTTTTAGAGAAACAAATGTACTAGACCCTCAGACCCAAAGAAGGGTTCTCATCTGGAGAATGTGGAGCTTCCCTGGGTTCAAGAGCTTAGAGGATGCCCTGTGCTCTCCCCTTACTGCTCTCTCTACCTGCCCACAGCATATGGCTTCTGCCCCAACTGGAAGCCGGTAAGAAGGGACCTCCAGAAAACCCAGACAGCCCAACAGTAGGACAAAGTACCACCACACCTAAGAGCCACACAGCAGTCCTCTGTCAGTCCCAACCCTGTCTGGGAGAGCAGAAAAGTTCAGCAATCCAGGCCCCTTCCTTGAAAGGATCACGGCCCTGTTTAGGATCTGACTTTTCCCTGATTGGGGAGGGGTAGGAATGCCACTGTCCTCGAAACATGTCCTCTGGGCCCAAGGTACTCTCCTGGCAGCATCCTGTGGCCCCTGTGTGAGCAATTCTAGCATGGAAGGGAGGACATTTCAGGCTGGTGTGCAGGATTTGAGGAGGGGTTGTTGGCTTGGGCCACCTGAATGCTGGTAGTTTTGTGAGCTCTTTTAGACTCTGTACACAATGGGGATATAAAGATAAAAACAGTGGGCTTAAACCGCTTAGTTTAGAGCCTTGTGCGCAGTAAGCACCCAAGTATTGTACCTACTATTCTTGCCATCTACACTGACCAGAAAGACACAGTGAAGAGGGGTCAGGACCAGTTAGGCAGTTCTGAGGCCAGTGCCTGTGCCTTGCTGGCATCTCTGTGTCCAGCGTCTTGACGGGCCCTCTCCTCTCATCTTTTCTACACTTTCTCATTTCTAGGCAACTGAGTATTTTCAGAACTTTACAGCTCTGCCAGGAATTTCCAGCCAGAAGCAGGTTCCTGTAATGGAGGGCTAGGACAGGATGCATAGGGGAGTGTGTATGTATGGGAGGGACACACTCATGTTGAAGAAAAAGGCAAAGCCTCATGACAGCTGTGCATGACTGTGCATAGCAGATAGCATGCACCGACGCCTGACAGCAGCAATGCAGCTACATTGCAGGTGTGAGAGGGAGTTCTGGTTCAGAATTTGTTCGCAAAGTGCGACTGGGCCAGGATTTGAACCTAGGCTTTCTTGTCTTACTATAAGCCCTGCCTCTCCAAGGAGTCCCATGCTGTTCATCTCCTAAGTGAACCATGTGAAGCTGAGTGAGGGTAGGGATGGCAGGGGATGAGAGGCAGGGCAAGGCTTAGGACCCGGACAAGGCAGGTGGAGATGGCTAACTGAAGGGAAGGACCACAGTCTAGAAACCCTGCCCCGGGACCCTTTGGTGGTCTATGAGTCTGCCCAGCACAGCTGTTCCACAGAGAACCTGCTAAGGAAGGGAAGGCACTACAGAGAATCCTCCTCACCAGGCCCTGCTGTGCTCCCTGTCCAGAACCCAGCTGAGTTCTGTGTATCTGAATGTGTGCTTCTCCTATCTCCATCCGATTGCCCTTGTCTCTGCCACCTGGGAATGCTGGGATTCCCGACAGAGACAGGTGTGCAGTCTCTGCACAGGACTGCTGAAGAACCAGTTAGCCTCATTGGGTTCCTGCACTGCCTGGTGTCCAGGACCTACCTAAATATCATCTGTGGACATATTTGATCCCCTTTTCTACTTTCTTTTTTTTAAGTTTTTTTAAAGATTTATTCATTTATTTATTTTATATATATAGTGTTCTGCCTGCATGTATGCCTGCACGACTGAATAGGGCACCAGATCTCACTATAGATAGTTGTGAGCCACCATGTGGTTGCTGGGAATTGAACTCAGGAGCTTTGGAAGAGCAGGCAATGCTCTTAACCTCTGAGCCATCTCTCGAGTCCTCCAGCCCCTTTTCTACTTTCTTTAAGGCAAGAGAACCTTTCTGTCACAACCTTCAGCCTCATTAAAAACAAAAAACAAACAAACAAACAAAAACACTGTGCCTGCCAGTGGTGGCGTACGCCTTTAATCCTAGCACTTGGAGGCAGAGGCAGGCAGATCTCCATGAGTTTGAGGCCAGCCTGGTCTACAAGAGCTAGTTCCAGGATAGCTAAGACTGTTACACAGAGAAACCCTGTCTCAAAAAGCCAAACAAAGAAACAAGAAAAAAGAAAACACTGTACAGAAAATAGCAGGGTTTTTTATTTAAAGATTTTCAAAATGTTTGTGTACATGTGAGTTTATGTTCACCATGTGCAGAAGCCTGCGGGGGCTAGAATAGGATGTCAGACTGCCTGAAACTGGAGCTAACGGCAGTTATAAGTTCTGTGAGTGCTGAGAACTGAACTTAGGTCCTCTGCACAAGCAAGAAAAGTGCTCCTACTACCCCAATTTGCAGTTTTCCTTACAGGTAATAAAGATGCCGACATTGCAGAGCTCTGGAGTTCTGGACCCAACTCTGCCCAGAGCTATTTTCCATGAATAGGTTCTCTGGATCCGTATACTAAGTCCCAGATGTGGGCACATCATTTATTCTGTTTAGGGATAAGTAAAATCCTTGATTGTATTTGTCCCCCCCATGACACATCGGAACCAGGCTGAGCAATATAGCTGGCTTGCCCTCAGTGCCCAGCGTTTGTCCAGTGCTTACAGGAAGCAGCTCATTTTGTCCCCGCAGTCACCCAGGGGCCACTGCTCTGAGGTAGAAAGAGCAGATCACATCTGCTGTCCACCCCAAACCTGCACGCCTGCTGGGGCGCACGGCGAGCTCTGTGCTATGTTGAAAATTAGGTGAGAGCATATGATCTTTGTCTGGAAACACTCTTTCCAGTGATGGGTAAAGGACATCCCTCTACATTATTAAGCCTGTCACCATGGGGCCTTCTGCATGGCCGCTCTAGAGGCTCCATCCAGCTCCTTTGTGTGGACACACGATAGCCAGCCTTTTATGATGATCATTGGATGATACAATTGTTCATGATGCTTTTGTTTGCTTGTTGTTCTCAGTCCATAGCTCAGGGTGCCCTGGAGCCCATTCTGTAGTCCAGAATGATCTTGAACTTCTGCCTCAGCCTCCCAAGCATTGAATTGATGGGCATGAGCCACCATGTCTGACACTAACCCTGATTGTAGACAGGGCCACCGTGGGCATTCTTGTTCATGTGGCCTTGCACTTACTTGTGATTTCTGCATTAGGATAAATTCTATCATAGGATATTGTTGAGTCAGAGGGTATACAGAGTTCTAAGATTTGAGTACGTCTGCAGAATTCGCCTTCCAGTTGTTGTTACCCTATCTGTATGATGGGCATCTTCTTTATATCCATGTCAACAACAAATACTGCCGAGGCACAGTGTTGTTCTTTTAAAAGCAGGCCTTCATTGGTAGGGGAAATGGAGTCATCTTTGATGGCTGATGAGACCTTTTTCCCTCTATAAATTGCATATTCATTTCCTTTCTCAGCCTTTATTGTGTTTTTTAGATGAAGGCTTTCTCTTAATGAGAAATCTGCATTTCATCAGAGATGGAACGCAGAGTCTGTGGCTTATTGATTCCCTGGAGAGGATGGAGAGGCTGCCTCCTTTTTGTTCTCCAAACCAATCAGATACTATGACTGAAGACACTGGCAAATTAATTTCAGGCATGTGAGACTGGTAGTTGGTGCACCATCAGGCTCCTGGCCAACTCCATTTGAGCCATTATGCAAAACGGTGAGGCTGTGTGGACCCAGCACAGACCAGGGTTCAGTTCCCTACTTATCCACTTTCTGTCAGACTAGACACCTCAGCAAATGCTGGTAGAGTGTGGCCAGTGTGGTCACCAAAGTCCTACTTACTTGACTGGGGAAAGCCACACCGCCTCCTAGGAAGCTATGGACTTAGTATGTCCAGTTCAGAAGCAGAACTGAGTAGAAGGCATGGAGGCAGCACCAGTAGGCAGGTGACATTTGCCATGTTGCTGCACCCCCACAGCCTGCCCAGCATCTCACAGAATGGGCCTGATGCCCATCTGTATCATCAAGCAAGCCTTTCATGGTCCTTCCTAGGCCCACATGTTGAGCATAGGTTATCAGAAGTTTTACTAAAGAAAGATGAAGGAGCAGGAACTTGACGGTGACAGCCAGCCAGGGTCCTCTGATGACCAGATCCCCACCTGGCATGCTTTGGAAGGCTGTTTAGTGAGAATATCAAGTCACTCAGTTCTTTCTCAACCTTTTTGCTTAGGCTCGTAGGCCCTTAACACAGGAAGCAAAAGGAATTACAAATAAAAAATATTTGGCCAGCTTCCTGGGCCTGGACTGCCCGGTAGTCAGACCTGGCCCTTCCTCCTCTCTCACCGTCTCTGTGCTCTCCACAGATGATTCTGAGTACAGGTATCTCACTGGCCTCACCTCTAAATGGCAGTTAGGCATGGCTTCAGAGAGCAAGGTGTCCACACCTTGGGCTGAAAGAGAAGAGGGACTTGAAAACCAAGAGAGCTGTGGAGGGCACTTCAGCAGGGTGGCTTCCTTCCAGCAGGCTGGAGCCATCTGAAGTGGAGTCTGGACTCTGGAATGCTCAACGATCTCCCTGGACTTTGGAAGTGTTGGGCCTCTATTGCCCTCTGGCCCTTGGCAATACTGACCTAGTGCTGAAGGAGGCTGGGTGGGATCCAGGCACACCTGCTGGGATGTGTGCTAGTTGACTCCAGCTGCCCTGTGTCCTCTACTCCCTCAGCTGTGGGTCCCAGGCTTCCAGCCAGGGACCTGACCAGGTTCCCTAGGACTCAGACCCTCCCAGCCAGGTCCTAACCCAAGCTGTGTTGATTTAAAGGCCACCTACCAAGGCAGCAGTAGGGTGAAAGGCCTTGTGGAAGAGCACCAGGCTCAAACTATTGCACACAGGGTCATGAATACATCCCGGAAGATGTCCTCAGCAGTTACGGGCCTGGGAGACTGGTTCTTGGAGTACTGGGACTCACTGTCCCCTGCATTGTCCCTAAGGGCATCTGCCTGGGATGTGTAATGCCGGCTTTGGATTCTGTAGACTGTGGGATCCATGTGTCAGCCTAGCATATGAATTTGAGAAGCTGCCAAACCCTTAGACTAACTCTAGGCCCATCTTTGCACACCTGCATCCAGTCGTGATGAACCTATGTATTCAAATTGGTGGAGATCCTTTGTGCTGAGCACCAAGTCAGCCTAGCTAAGGTTAACGAGAAACTAAGGGAATGGGCCTCTGTGACACAGATGGAGAGGAGAAACCTTATAAAGTGGTCGGTTGCCGTTGTGTAGTGAAGAAGTATGACAGAAACTCTCAGGCTAAGATGTCATCAAGGAGAAGTTCAAATGCAAAAAAGGAACAAATGAAAAATGTGACTCAAAATACCAAGCACGTAAACAAACAAACCACGTAGAGAACGCTGGTGGTGGAGGAAATACCTTCCACTGTAGTGAGGTCGGCATGTCGGCGTTGGCAGCTCCGTGTAGTTTTGCAAGACGCTGCCATTAGGAGAACCTGAGTAACTTTGGGTTTTGTTTTGTTTGTTTTTCAAGACAGGGTTTCTCTGTGAAATAGTCCTGACTATCCTGGAATTCACTCTATAGACCAGGCTGGCCTCGAACTCATAGAGATCCATCTGCCTCTGCCTCCCAAGTGCTGGGATTAAAGGCATGTACCTCCACCTGGTGCAACTTAGATTTTTACAACTCCATGTGAATCTACACATATCTTGAGAGGTTTACTGACAGGGTATCAAAGGAGGAAAAGAGCCCTTATGTGTAGCCACCTAGGGAAATGGCTTCAATGCCCTGAGGGCAGATGGTGACGACAGGCAGTAAACACACGATGTGGGAAAGGAGTCTTGGGGTAGCAGAGGTGACTTAGGGTCACCTGTCTGTCCGTTTGGACACGGACGTCAACATCTTCCCTACAGACATTTATGGACTATCGCTGGGAGTGGATGCTAGACCCAAGCCCTGCTTCCCCAGTGGGAGGTGGGTAAGTACGGAGTGATTCCGGGCTGGGAGGTTGCATGCCCACCCAGCACCGTGAAATCATGGAGAGTTCTCTTCCTGTCTCTACACTCCAAAGTGTACAATTACATTATTGTTTATCAAGGAAAAGATTAGATATTGAGAAAGGAAGCCACCTGGCCATTCTCAGAGAATTGGTCCGGTGCACGAGGGCCTGGAAAGCCTCTTGGCAGCTGCTCGGGGCTGGAGGGCCTGACCTGCCAGGCTGTGGGAGAACTCGTGACTGCCGCACTGCTGGGCTGTGCCCTGACTTCCCTTGACAGGGCCTGTTCCAGCTTGTACTCCCATCAGGCACTAGACCAGAGAGCACGGGTGAGGCTGTGGCGGTCATGAGACAGTGCTGGTCCCACAGCAGGGCAGTCACCCTGCAATACTGTCTGTGCCCTATCCCACGCATCTGCAGTGCCCTGCTCTCCATAAGCGGCAACAAGCGAGGCCCACCTGAGGCTTTGAAGGTACTTCCTCCAAGTAGCCCTCACTTTCCACACAGCCTGTGGCATGCTGGCGAGCATGTAGGTGGGGAGTTTCCATCTTTGAAGTACCTCTTGTTTACACTGGAGGGGTTTGTCAGATTGCTTGTCCTTTATCTGCCTGCAGAAGTGAGAGCCATCCTCCCTGGTCCTGTCTGAGTAGGAGTCAGACAGAATGAAGACCCTCGGGTCAGTGAGATGGCTCAGTCAATAAAGGCACTTGTGCCAAGCCTGGCAACCTGGGTTCTATCCCCAGGAAATACATGGTGGAAGGAGAGAACCAGTTTTCAAAAGCTGTCCTCTGACCTCTACACACACACCCTGGGCATGGGTATATGACATATGTTCCACCCAAGAAATAAAAAATAACATTTTAGGTATATTTTATTTTTGAAATTAAAATATAACTGCATCATTTCCTCCCTCCTCTTGTCTTCCTCCAGCCCCTCCTTTGTCATCCCTCCCCCTTTGCTGTCTCTCAAATTCATGACCTCTTTCTTTAAAAACATGTTTTCAGAAAGAATACAGGCACATTGGAACTCTCTGCAAACCATAATCTCCTTAAATGCAACCACTGATGTGTCTCTGCTGCAGCTTTTATTTAGGGCTATGCTTTAGTTTGGGACACTACTCTAAAATATGTATGCAGACATCTAGAATGTCACACTGACTTTGTGTCCTTTGGGGACTTATTTAGGATACAGTTTTACCAGGGTTGGTGGTGGGTACCTGTAACCCCAGTACCTAGGAGGCTGAGGCAGTGGGCTGCATAGCAGACCAAGAATAACAGGGATGGTTACGGCTTGTCGGGTACACCCAGGTTGAAGTATCCCTCCCTTTGTCTCAGATGGCAAGACCTTGCCGAAGGTCAGGAGGCAGCTAAGGAAGATGGCAGACAGCCACGACCATGGCTGCTAACTCCCAGCTCAGGCCGACATGATCTGGTTACGGGAATGAAGGAGAGAACCTCTCAGCCTTCAGAAGCCAGGAAAACCTAGGCAACAAAGCCAAGGGCGACCCCTGCTGTTCTTGCAGGGTCTGGGTTACTAGGCTCCAGAGGCCTGTGTTGTCCCTGGGTGGCCTGGAGCTCTAGCCTTGGCAGCTGTGCAGTGTTTGTTGTGGGCAGTTACCATGCCACTCTCTGGTATCTCAGCGAGAGAGGCCCAGGGACAGGTGTGGCTGAGCACAGAGATTCCCAGTCTGGCCTGGCCTCCCATATGCACCTTCTCCTCTTACCTTGAGGGGACAGATCCTCAAGACTTCTGTCCTATTGAATACTCTCTAGTTCTTGGCACCTTTTCCATATGAACAGTCTGGTTAGGATGTCCACGTCCCAGAAGGAACTTAGACTCAGTAGGGGTTACCCTTGCCTCCCTGAGACACAAGCCACTTTCTTGTCCCCCAGAGGCCACTAAGCTGAGAGATCAGGGAATTCATTCCTGCTTTTGCCTGCTTGGGTGACTGTTGTAGGCCTGAGGGTGTTGGGAGCAGCTTGGTAGTACTATCTATTACCTCTTCCGAGGTCTGCATAGTCATGGCTCATTCACAGCTTGGAACAGCCACAGAAACATTTACACCATAAAAATGGACTACTGTGTCAAAACAGGGGCAGCACTCTACAGGAACAGAACATGCCTGCCTGGGGGAGGGTCACCTATGGGGGAGGCTGATAGGACCCCTGCAGAACTTGCTTGCATGAGCGGGCAGCTGAGTTCCTCACTTAGATGAAGGAGGCAGAGTCTGGTGAACAGCTCTCAAGAGGTCTGTTTAGATGGCTGGAGAGATGGCTCAGTGGTTAAGAGCACTGGCTGCTCTTCCTGGGTTCAATTCCCAGCCCCCACAAGGTGACTCACAACCATTTGTAATGAGATCTGGTGCTCCCTTCTGGCCTACAGGCATATATGCAAGCCAAACAGTGTATACAT
Source organism: Dicrostonyx torquatus (assembly GCA_028555095.1). Taxonomy (NCBI): domain Eukaryota; kingdom Metazoa; phylum Chordata; class Mammalia; order Rodentia; family Cricetidae; genus Dicrostonyx; species Dicrostonyx torquatus. Next base: position 1,455,857 of record JAQHUG010000016.1, on the reverse strand, counting down.
AATAAATCTTTAAAAAGAAAAAAGAGGTCTGATTAGAGCTCATCTCAACCATATTGCAGTGTATTTCCCCACACTGGTCAGGAGCACTGTATTTCCCAGGTCAGAGTCAGCCTCATTTCGTCACTGGAGACTCAGATAGGCAGTCAGAGCCTGCGTCCCCCAGAGCCTGCATTGCCCTCCCCAGCCTGCATCCCCCTGGAGCCTGTGTCCCCGCCCCGAGCCTGCGTTCCCCTGGAACCTGTGTCCTCCCAGAGCCTGCCTCCCTCAAGAGCATGCATCCCCTCCAGAGCCTGCATCCCCCCCAGCCTGTATCCCCCCCCAGCCTGCATCCCCCACAGAGCCTTTGTCCCCCAGAGCCTGCTTCCCCCCCAGAGCCTGCATCCCTCCAGAGCCTGCATTCTCCCCAGAGCCTGTGTCCTTCCAGAGCCTGCACCCCCCCGAGCTTGTGTTCCCCCCCAGCCTGTGTCCTCCCCAGAATCTGCACCCCCCAGAGCCTGCACCCCCGAGCTTGTGTTCCCCTCGAGCCTGCGTCCTCCCCAGAGCCTGCAGCCTGCATCCCCCCCCCCAGAGCCTGCATCCTTCCCAGAGCCTGCATCCCCCCCAGAGCCTGCCTTCCCCCAAGAGCCTGCATCCCTCCCCCCCCCCAGCCTGTGCCCCCCAGAGCCTGCATTTCCTCAGCACTCCTTCAGATGGTGCTGTCCAGGCACTTTAACCCCCAGCCCCAGGCAAAGCCCTCTGTTCTGTGTCCTGGACTCCTACCGAGAGCAGTGCAGATCAGAGAGGGCATTTCCCTGGGACCCTAGAAGCTCAGAGCCAGGACTTTTGCCTTAATCTTGTGCCTGAAGGCCTGGGCCCTTTTATCTCCACCTTTGTCTACCCCTGCCTCTAGTCCCAGCCTCTGTTGTTGCCGATTATATTTGTATTGATTGTCCTAAAGACTTCAAGATACCTGAGGACCCAGGCCTTCCCTGTCCTATAGCCAGGGGCCTGGGCCTAGGCAAGATAAGGATTGCTAAATAAGAGAGACAACTGAACCCAGGGAATGCTGGCAGCTCTCAGGCTAGTCAAAGGACTTGGGCCAGCCATTCCCAGCTCAGCCTTCCAGCTGTTCCTTCTGGCTGCGTCTCCACCATTTATAGATGGGCATAAAGAAGAGAACAGAAAATACACCCAGCATAGAACAATGCTTGTACGTAAGGAGTGTCAGTGAAAATGGCCTTAGTGATCTATTGTAGATCACTAAGGGTCCCAGCTGACCACAAAACAACACTTGGGTTTGACAGTGGATAGAGCTATTGACAAGGGACAGTCGACCTCTTCCGTTGCTGAGTTGTTATTCACTGCACGCACACACATGCACAGTCATGTGTCTCCACAGATGCCCATGAATCCATATGGTATACAAGCAGACATTTAGGCATGTACTGTGTAAGTGCACGCTTGCACACAATGCTCGCATGCCCACACCCATGTACAAACAGCTGGTGGTTGTGACTGGCTCTGCTGCTGCACATGTTAAGTAGCGCTGTGTCTCTCCTTTAAATTCTCTTTACTGAAAAGCAAGTGTCAGAAGGATACAGTCTGCCTTCTGGATAGGATCTCACTGTGAAGTCCTGACTGGCTTCTAGCTCTCTGTTCCCCGACCTCAGTCTCCCCAGCGCTGTGTACAGATGTAAGCCACCACACCTGGCTCTAGCTGGTGTGTTGTTGTTGTTGTTTGAGACAAGGTCTCAGGTAACAGTCCTGACTGTCCTGAAACTCACTTTGTAGACCAAGCTGGCCTTGCACTCACAGAGATCTACCTACCTCTGCCCCCGAGTGCTGGGACTAAAGGCGTATGCCACTATGCCCTACTTAGTTCTCTCCTTTTTTTGGAGAAAGGGTCTCATGTAGCCCAGGCTGGCCCTGAAATTCCGGCCTTCCTGCCTCCACTTTCCAACTTCGGAAATAACAAGAGTGTGTTACCACTCCTGGTTTATGTGGTGCTGGGGTGGAACCGAGGGCTTTGAGCATGCTGGGCATATACTCTGTCAGCTGAGCTACAGCTGGGCATACACTCTGTTGACTAAGCAACATTTGTAGCTCCTACAACCCTTTTTATGTAGAATTGGAAATTGAGACTGGCATTTCCCCAAGCTGTTCCTGACCCAGGAGATTCTCATCCCCAAACAGTGACTTCCCCGACCTGATGAGACTGACAGGTTCTGGTTTATGTGCATTGCCTGAGAAACACAGAGCCATCCTCACAGCCTGCAGGTACACAGGCCCCATGAAGCAACCATCCTGCCCTGCGGCTGTCACTGGTGGTTGTTCCCGCCTCAGGCCCTGCACCCAGTAAGTACAGTGGCAGCCATGTTCAGGGGATCCAAGACCCAGTTCTGGTACCCCTGTGGTGTGTGTCCCAGCTTCCACTCAATAGTGTGTGTTGTCTCTGTGCATTTCTATGAAACCAGAAAGACAAGCAGATGAGACTCACCTGCCAAAATATCTGATGCCACACAGAGCAGGAAGTTGTGTTTGACACATGGCTCTCAGCACGCAGCCTTGGCAGGCAAGCAGGAGCATGGGGGACTAGGCTTGCTGGGCACAGGAGCAGGAACATGGCAGCCGCAGGTCTCCAGATAAGTATAGGGCTCATCCACTGCATGGGGTTGTGCCCCAGAGGAAGGTCCTCAGTGCAGGCTGCTTAAATCCCATCCTTCCTATACAGCCTGACTTTATCTCCATCGAGTATCTGGTCCTGTTTACAATGTGCTAGGTTTGGGGGCTGAAAACATCACACCAAACTCACAGAGACTCATGAACCACACAGGTATGCCAGGCTCTGAGAGGAGGAAGTAGCTGAATGGGGCTAGGGAGGATGTGTGGCAAAGTAACTGGAGGGTGAGGATCACATGGTGGCTCTGGGCAGGGCATGGAGTTGGGGGAGGGGTACCATCTTGACCTGAGAGGGGCTTCATATTCCACCTGCTACCCTCCAGCAGGTCATAGTGCAGCCTTCTGGCTCCCTTCACCATCTGGCCTCTCCTGGCTCGCGCTCCTACTCGGCCTGGACCCACTGCTCTCCTTCTCCATCTCCCCTGCAGCCCTGAGGGCCTAAGCTCAGCCACGCTGTGCTTCTGTCTATGACTTCTGCCTCCCACTGGCCCCTACCCTGAGTCCAGGAAACTTTGACCTTTCCTGCCACAGAGTCCTCTGAGATTTAAACAGAAATGAAGTATGCGTGTCTAACCTTTTAAAATACCTGCCCCTTGGCCAAGTATCTAGCGATTCCAAGTGAAGGGAAACAGAGGGTTTGCAGCAAAGAATGCCAGAAGAGATGCTTGGGCCGTGTGATGACGGGCAGCGTCCCATACTCGAGATGAGTGGAAGAGGGGGACACTGTCACATGTCAGTGTCCCCTCCATAATGCACAGTTTTGGTCCAACACGTATCTAGAACTCGTACCCAGACACTTGCAGTTGGTCTGGCCTTCAGCGTGAATGTGGGGTAACAAATGAGATTAACGTGCCCTCCTCCCTGTAGGCATCTGCTTCTGACCTTCTAGACCAGTTGTTCTCAACCTGTCGTTCGTGACCCCTCTGAAGTCAAAGGACCCTTTCACGAGAGTCGCCTAAGACCCTCAAAAATATCAGATATTTACATTACATGTTATAATGGTAGCAAAGAAGATAATTTTATGGTTGGGGGGTCACCACAATATAGGGAACTGCATTAAGGGGTTGTAGCAGTAGGAAGCTTGAGAACCACTGTTCTAGACAGTTCCTTCAGTCTTTCTGATTGTTTTTCAATACATAGTTTCTCTGTGTAACAGCCCTGGCTGATCTGAAATTCACTCTGTAGACCAGGCTGGCCTTGAACTCACAGAGATCCGTGTGCTTCTGCCTCCTGAGTCCTGGGATTAAAGGTGTGCACCACCACTGCCAGGCTCCTCAGTCTTGCTTACTCATACCACAGCTAAGACCTTTGAGTGGGGCGACTCCTATGGGTCCCAGGCCATACCACAGCCTCTGGCCAGGACTCAGGGAGCCAATCTTACTTAATCTATTTTTGTTCTCTCGCCCATAGCTGCCTCATCTATTCCCTCAGCCCTTCCCCTACCTTAGCCCCCTTGAACCCACTGCCACCCATTTCACTTAGAGCCCTCCCTGTTTGCACTGTCACTGTCTCAGATTCATGTCCCATTGCTCCCCTGGCTCCTGAAGGTGCTGTGCATATGGATGAGTGAGTAAAATTGTCCATAAAAACATACTGAGGATGCCGGGCGGTGGTGGTGCACGCCTCTAATCCCAGCACTTGGGAGGCAGAAGCAGGCAGATCTCTGTGAGTTCGAGGCCAGCCTGGACTACAAGAGCTAGTTCCAGGACAGGCTCTAAAGCTATAGAGAAACCCTGTTTTGGGGAAAAAAAAAACCATGCTAAGGATGCTCAGATGACTCTATAGTTAAAAACACTCACCTCACAAGCCTGATGACCCCAAAATTCACATAAAAAGGTGGCATGCTCCCATTTGTAATCCCAACATTCCTATGGTGAGATGGGAGCTGAAGAGAGGAGAATCAATCAGCCTGAAGCTTGGGAAACAGCTAGCCTGGGGTGTGCAGAGAGAGACCTTGAGTCAGAACAAGGTGAAAGGGAAGGAGGGTGGAACCTGGGTGTGGGACTGAGCGGGGCAAGTGAGACAGTGGACAGCAGAGACAGTGGCTTTGCCATGCTGAACACTTGAGTGGCCTGCTGCCTCCCCGAACCCTCTCTGCCAAGTCTTCTGCACAGTCACTGATTCGTGAGGCCAAAGTGTATGCCGAAGGGAAGCATGGGTTCTGGAAGGACTGGCCATTTTCATGTTGTCTAGAGCATTCAGGCCATTCATTCCCCACATACCCAGGGTCCTTTTGCTGCCTAAGAAGGATGACTTCATGGGCTTGATGCAGCACACATATGAAAGAAAAAAAGCGTCTGGCAGAACGGGAGTGGAAACACTGCTTTTCCAGAAAGTTAAAGAAACAAATGTTAGGAGTCGGCGGAGCATAAAGCGCTAGTGTGAGGTGTGAGGCAGAAGGGAGATGACGGGCGCACTCGAGAGTCAGACCTCCTCAGCCCACCCCCAGGTACAAACCCCAGCCCAGGCCTCCCCACATGGCCTGCCCCCATTTCCCTAGATTCTACCTCAGGCTTCCCCTATAATCTATGCCAAGATCCCCTGGGTCCCCCAGATCCCACTTCAGGCCTCCTCTGTGGTCTGCTTCTACATTCCATGCCAGACCTACAGGAACTCCGGGGTCCCCACTGTACCTGCTCACACAAAAGTCTCCCCCGCCCACGCCCCCGCTCCAGACAGGGGACAAGCAAAGGATTGGAGGTGCAATGGGGCTGGTTCGAGGCTTGGGGATCTATCCTGGAGAATAAGGCTACCACTGCTGGAGGCCTGCCTTCCCAACTCCTTTTATGTCCATCTTTCCAGGCTTGTGCATCCACTCCATCAGCTTGTGCCTGGGTAGAGTGCGGGATGTCAATCACAGCCACATCTCAGTGTGCTAGTCCCTGGGACTTGTGTCCCTCCCTGTAAGGGTGATTAAGATAAAGCAGATCTAGTCCTGGGCTTTGCATCTTGTAGATAAAGAAACCGAATATCACATCTACTGAGTATCCTGGGCATTGATTGCCTTATTTAGTACCTGGGCAGAGGAGCCATTATTCTCCCCAGTTTGGAGCCACAGAGAAGCCATAGCTGCTGGACAGTGTGTGTGTGGGGGGGGTCTAGAAGAACTGGATGGACTGGTGGGTCTCTTGGTCACAACCATCACAATCAGTGGGCAGCCTCAAAATGTGTCCCCTAGATGAAGACCAGGCCAGCCTGCTTGGTATAGGTAGTGCCTCCCACCCTGAGTCCACCCACCAGCCCTGTCCCCCAGCTAACCTTTTCTGTATATCTCCTGGAATGAACCCACCCTGAGATTTTACTGATGCAAGGAAATAGTAATTAGCTTCATAAACAGTCACTTGACACTCTCCAGAGATCCTTCCGGGGCCCCTTGGGCTTCTGAGGCCCCAGGACAGGCAGAAAGACTAGGTGGCTTATGACCAGTAACTGTCACCATCACTGTCTGGCCAAGCGGGACGAGGCTTTACCTCATCATTCACATATGTGTGCATACACATGAAGACGAATCCACATGTGTATATGTACACATATAGCTCCCTGCCTCCTTTTCAGGGTAGATGTGGTGTCTCCCCCTCTCCCAGTGTAGACTGTCCTGCTCTGCTCCCTTACCACCGCTGTACTTATAATTCTGTGTGTGGTCATTTGTTGACTGAGTTTCTGTCCTGCCTGGTCCCCGAGCTGTTTAGTCCCAAAAGAAATCACACAGAAGTCTACATTAATCATAAAGCCCATTAGCTCAGGCTTCTTATTAACTCTTATAACTTATATTAGCCCATTATTCTTATCTATGTTAGCCACATGGCTTGGTACCTTTTTCAGTGAGGTAGTCACATCTTCCTTCTTCTGTGTCTGGGCAGGACTGTAGAGGAATGGGCTTTCCTCTTCCTAGAATTCTCCTGTTCTCCTTGACCCACCTCTACTTCCTGTCTGGTTGTCCCGCCTATACTTCCTGCCTAGCTACTGGCCAGTCAGCATTTATTTAAAATATAATTGACAGAATATAGACCATTCTCCCACATCACTCCCCCCCCCCTTTTTTTTAAACAAAAGAAAATATCTATAGTCCATTTTTTTGGGAATGTGGGCGTAGTTTTCCAGGCTACTTCCTGCTGTTTGGGGGGACTGATAATCTTATGGGGACCTAAAGAAAATTTAGAATTATGATCAAGTCCTGACTGGAGTATCCTGTGAGTCTTGATCATCTCAGGCAGCATCTTGAATCTGTTCTG
>JAQHUG010000016.1:1408012-1448318 GCA_028555095.1 Dicrostonyx torquatus | reverse complement strand
TTTAGAGGTTTTCTTCATCTTCAAATCTCTCTTTACTATGTATCTCTCCTTTTCTGACCATGTGAGTCTTTGATTTGCTAAGCAATATGGAGAGGATTAAAGCCGTGGCTTTGACGACTGGATCCAGCCCATTCCTTAGCTTTCTGAGATTCCCGCCTCATGGCAGAGGTACCAGCTAGAGCCATGTTTATTACCACAGCTCTATGGCGTCTCAAGGTCCCTGCCAGCAAGCAAGCTGCAGCAGTCTGCTCACAAACCACAGTCAAATGCTCTGTAGCCAGACCTCCTGCCTGAAAGAGTCAGGGTTTGTGCTGGCAGGATGGCCCAGAAAGCTGGCATTTTAAAACAGCGTGGCTTTTTTTCCTGCTGCAACTGAAAACCAAAAGCATGCGGTCAGCTTTTTATCAGCACCATTTAAGTGTTTCATGGCAGCACCTCTTAAAAGAGCTGCAAGGTTTTGCAGCTAAAGCTGAGTCAGGAAGCCTCTCTTAAATGAGAGTACTTGCCTGCCTCTAGCAAGCAGCAGACCCGAGAAATTGCTGCTATCAAGAAACCATGCGTAATGCTGTTATTTTGTGTCTAGAATTACTTCCCAAGCTTTTTAGGCTTTATGTGGATACAGTTGTCCACATGGGCACCATTCTCTCACACCAGTCATTGGCTCCAGGTGCTGGGCTCCCTAACATGGGTCCAGGCCTTCTTGGTCACAGCCAGACAAATGGAGAACTCTTCGCTGTCCTGGTGAGGGATAATAGATGTCATCAGGACTCCAGGAATAGGCCACATTACCTATCTGCTTCTTCACAGTCTACCAGACCCCTCCTGGAGGCCGTAAGATGGCCGGTGCCCAGTGGAAGCCGAAAAGTCTCACCAGAGTGTCCTCTGCTCAGAACTTGTCCTGTAAGCCCTGAGGCAGGAGGCCAGCCCATGTCCAAGTTACCCTTCCTCCTTCATCCAGACCTCCAGGTTCCACTGACCTCCTGACCTCAGACAGAGGCCACCACCCCTACCCACCCAGGCCCCAGGGGCATAGGAACACATCCCATGAGCCTCTTAGGATGGTGATGTAAGCCCCACCTGACAGGTGAGCAGAGCTCAAGGGTTTTTCAGCAGGGTTGAGGAATGCCTCAGGTGCCAGGCACTGTACTAGGCATGGCACCCTTCATGGGTGGGGCTTCTGCAGACTTGCAGCCCTAGATGGTCACCAGGATTCAGAGTTGGCAGCTCTGGTGGGAGCTGTAGGGCAGCAGAGCCACCAGGAAAGTCAGACTGAAGTCAGCCCCACACTACCTGTATCCTGTGACTAGTGTCCCAGGAACCTTGTGGAACAGACCAGAAGGATCTGCTTACAAGGGAAGCTTTCCCTAGAGCAGCGCTTGCCTGTGTGGCCTGGTGCCCAGCAGCACTCACTGGGGCACTGCTCTTTGGTGGTGGACTTGAAGAATTGTTAGCAGCAGTAGGTGCTGCCACAGCGCTGGCGTTGTCAACCATAGGATGCCTGAGGTGTGGGATGTGGACCAAGAAGGTTCCCAGGAGAGGGGTAACCTGGACAGAGGGTTCTGTGAAAATAAATGTGGAAAATACTGGATACTTTAAGCTAATGTGCCCGAGGGACCTCCCCCCATACCGCCTGCCCCGACACCAAGGTTGTTCTCGACCCTGTCACTAGGATAAGGGTCTCCAAGCAAGTAGCAGGCAAAGTGACGGGCAAGGGCAGCTGTGTTGTCCTACCCTCCCTACCCATCCCATCCTGCCAAGGAACTTGTCCACTGCCTTCTTCTGCTGCCCCAGCTCTGGCAAACGTGAGTCACCCCTTTAGACAGTCGACTTCTGGGGAGGGAAGGCAGTGCTGTTCTGAGCACCAGCCACTCTCCCCAGCTGTGTGCACGTCACAAGGCGCCAACTGGGGAAGGCCACACATAGCACCTATTCATCTCTAGGCCTGGCACACCTTGAGATCAGCATTTCCGCAGAGCCAGGAAAGAGGCCAGTGTGACACCGTAGTATTTCAGTATGATGCTGCCCCACAGTTTATATGTCGGGCTCCCGTGGACAAACATGTGGGTGGGCTCCAAGCTTTCATCTCATCTCATTACACATTTCATGTACATAAAAAACATACCTCAAAAGAAAAAGAAGGGCCGGGCAGTGGTGGCGCACACCTTTAATCCCAGCACTCGGGAGGCAGAGGCAGGCGGATCTTTGTGAGTTCGAGACCAGCCTGGTCTACAAGAGCTAGGTCCAGGACAGGCTCCAAAGCCACAGAGAAACCCTGTCTCAAAAAAAAAAAAAAAAAAGAACCGTGCTGTCATGAGCAGAGTTGGACACATTGCATTGTGCACATGCGTGTGCATGTACACAACAATAGTAATAAATCAGTTGGCCTTATGTACGTGGATGCTCTGTGCCGGTACCAGCACCACACTGCACAGTCGCTGTTAGCTTTGAGGTTGGTAAGCATGAGTCTTCCTGCTTGGTTCTCTTTCCCAATTTTGCATCTGGTTTGGGTCCTTTGCAATTTTGTGTGAATTTTAGAATCAAGCTGTCAATTTCTGTGAGTTCATCTGGGATTGTGTTGAATCTGTAGTTTAAGCTGGGGGCTGTCTTGGACTACATTGCTGTCACAAAACACCCAAGACTGAGCAGTTTATAAAGGAGAGAAATAAGTCTTCTCAGTTCAGATAAATCCAAGATCAGTGCTGCCAGAGTCAGTGGCTCCTGAGGCTTGTTCTCCCCTTTCAAGATGGTACCCCTCCGTGTGTCCTCAGGGGGAAGGGTCTGGGTATCGGCCTAGAGGGGCAGAAGAAGGGTCTGGGTGTCCCTCCCTGTGTCCTCTGAGGGAGGGCAAAAGGGGAGAAGGGTCTGGGTGCTTTCATAAAGCCTTTTATAAAGTCACTAACAGATCCCCAAAAGCTCACTCTTTAATGCTATCACATTGGCTAGTGGGTTTCCACCCATGAACATGAGAACATTTGGGCCATAGTGAGAAACACTACGGTATTAAGTCTTCCTATCCATGCACACGTTCTCTTGTTCATTTGGGTCTTCTTTGATTTATTTTAACAATATTTTGTGCATTTCAAAAATGTAAGCTCTGCACTTCTGATGTTAAACTTGTTGCTGTTTTGTTATTTTCAAGTTTTCCATGTGTGTGCGTGTATAGTATGTGAATGTGAATGTGCATACTCATGCCTGTGCGTGCAAGGGCAGAGGCCAGAGAAGAACATCAGGCGTCCTGCGCCATCGCTCTCCTCCTCATTCCTCTGAGACAAGGTCTCTCACTGAACCTGGAGCTACGTCCCATTGTGTCTCCTGCCTCCACCCCGTAGCTCTGCCCCACAGCACCAAGGTTACAGGTGTGCACAGCTGCAGCCAGCTTTTAATGTGGTGCTAGGGATTTAGGTTCTCTCACTCACTGAGCTACCTCTCTGGCCGCCATTTCATTATTTTTTGATGCGGTTATGAATGGAATTGGATCTCTGTTGGACGCATTTCTTTTTTAGAAGAGACAGAATAATTTTTAAGCCCATCTATGAGTTGGGGGACACATGTGTGCTACAGTCACAGTGTATGTGTGGCAGTCAGAGGACAACTTGCAGGAATGGGTTCTCCTCTTTTGTTGTGAGTCCTAGGGATCAAACTCTGATTGTCAGGCTTTGTGACAAGCCTTTCTTTACCCTCTGAGCCATCTTCCTCATGGCTAAGGTGCCCCTAGTGTAGCAGATTAGTGACACAGGTCCCTGCTCCTCCTACACTTGGGGCTGCTTCCTCTCTGTGTAACTGCCATGTATAGGAGGGGACATCTGTGAGACAAGCCAATCCTCCCTGGTGGAGTAAGTGGACAGAGACCAGAAGTGATCCGAGGATCCTCCTTCCTGCATGGGGGCAGAATTAGGGGAAGTAAATCGACCTTATCCCAAGATTTCATCCGATGTGAGTAGCAGTCAGGAACAAATAAGAGGTGAGCCCCTCCTCAAGGGCCTCCTCGATTCATGGGGAGAGGACATAGAATGGCCCCACTTGACCTGTGAACAGATTGCTGCCTCAGGGATACTTTGCCTGGTGACATGGGATCCAGCAGCATCCCCTTCATTTGTGTTTGTGGACAAGACGAGATTGTAGTCTTGGGGGAAGAGCAGGCTCCCCAGCAGGCAGTGGGAAGGTCTGCAGAAGCCTACAGGCAGGGTGGGCACAGTGTGTTGGAAGACCTCTGACCACCTTGCTGTTACATATTTTAATGGGTCAAAAGTTTTCATGGATTAAAAGTTTGCGGGACTGGGAAGACGGCTCAGAGGTTAAGAGCACTGACTGCTCTTCCAGAAGACCCAGGTTCAATTCCCAGCACCCACATGGAAGCTCACAACTGTTTGTAACTCCAGTTCCAGGAGACCTAACATCCATGACAAAACACCAATGCACACACACAAGAAAAAAAATGAAATAAAAAAAATAGTTTGCAAACCTGGACATAGTGAATCACACCTGTAATCCCACAGTTGGCCCTTCCTAGTACTATTGTGTGTGACCCAGCCTGTGCTACCAAACGAGACCTTGACTCAAAAAAGAAATTAATTGATCATTTAGTTTAAAAGGTTTGCTCACTTGAAGAGGCCTTCCCTGGATTAAATTACTCTATTTTATTCTCATGGTCTTGGGTGTTGGCTTTCTTTGCATCTGTGGGCACAGGCACATTTACGTGTGAGCACATATAAGTCACTGTCACGTGGAGTCTTTTTAACCACTAGGAGGAAGTTGGAGGCTATCAGATTAACATGGTGCCATGCCTGAAGTGTGTCAGCCCGTTCTGGGGTTGAGGAGGGGAGCCGACCAACATCCTGCCTCTTCTTGAGGTGTTAGTGCCTCTGTGCCCTGCTTTGGATCCCTCTGCCACCACATACGGAGCTGGGGATAGCCACGCACAGTTGGCCCTTGCTAGTACTACTGTGTGTGACCCACTTAAGACACCCACTGTGTGTTCTAAGGAGGAAAATGCAGTCTCATGATTTTCTGGTGAAACTGGCTTCAGGAATAGAGACAGTAGGTTAGGTGTGGGAGCACACTATTAATCTCAGCAGTTGAGAGGCAGAGGGGACGATAGCTTGGAGTAATGGTCGCTGTCTGTAATCCCAGCAGTTAGGAGCCTGAAACAGGAGGTCAGGAATTCCAGGCTAGCCTGTCTCAAAAACAAAAACCAAACTAAAAAGCTACATCAGCTAATTTCATCTCCAGGTAGGTGGTCCTAGCTGTGCCACTGTGGCCCTGGGGTTAGATGCATAGGTGCCACTCAGAGAGGAGATTGTTACAACCAATATCTGCAAAATACAGAGTAGGCATGAATAAGAAAGGGAGCCGGGAATGGGCTGCAGAGAGAGCGGAGGAGGGAATGGGCTGCAGAGAGAGCGGAGGAGGGAATGGGAAGGGCAGGGAAGTTGAAGGCAGCTCACACCTGCACTTGGGAGGCAGAACTAGCCACACATTCAAATCAATCAATAGGGAGCAAAAAGCCCTGCTCTCACAAGAAGTACCACGATGGGACACATCCTGAGACTCCTCGGCTCTTGGGAAGGCCCTGGGGTAACCTCCACGTCCACCTCCACCTCAAAGAGAATTCAGATGTCTCAAGACCAACCTGGGGAGATCACAGGGGTCCAGAGGTGGGAGCTTTATCTCAAACTGGACGTGTATTCCTGACCTCTCCCAGTGTTGCCCCTGAGTACTGGGTGTCTGAGTCACTGGGTGAGTCTAGTGGCCCAGCTCTGGCCACAGCCCATTATAGCTGGCACTCAGAGCATCTGTGCCAGCCGTCACTCCTCCAGCCTCAACCTAGCAGGGTCCGAAGTGGCCCCTGTCAGCTCCTTGGCAGTGTCTGTGAAGGCCAGAAGACAATAAGCCTTCCTCTTTAGAGAAGCTTCCTGTGCTTTTAGACAACCGTTCACACAAACATGGCCGTCTTTCCCGACCTAGTTCTGTAGGGACAGCAGTGGCTGTGACTTAGGAGGACATAGCTCCTTAAGGCTGCCTTCTAAGAGATGAGCCCTGCCCTGAGGTTACTTTGTCTGCTTCCTCACTAATCCTGAGGCTCAGGGGCAGCACTGACCATCCTCTGCTGGGGCTGTGGTGGTCACGCTGCTGTGTCCTAGGCTGAAGAAGGAAGAGCCATGGTTAGGAAACCTACATGTCCTTCTCTTGACTAGCTGTACTATTTACTTAGAAGCATGGACTGGACATAAACTGTGCTTTCCCCAGCAGAACTACTGATGAGGGCTCTGTAGTGATCCTGCAGTGCCTTCTGTGGAACAGTGAGAGAGCAGGCTTGTCACCCTCAAGGACCAGTGTACCAAACAGTTCTGGCCAGACCCTCGCAAAACCTTGTTCCTGCCACCATGAGGCAGTCTTGAGGCAGACACTCGATGCAGAAGCCCAGGGCCTTCTGCATCCAACAGCTCAGAGATTAAAGATGGCGCCTGTGAGTTGCGGTCATTTAGCACAAAACAGATGGAACTTCTGTCCCTCTTCCAGCATGCATCCCACATGCCAGTTTCTTGTCTATTCTGTGTGCAGAAGCCATGGCTGTGACTGCAGAAAGCCCGTAGCAGGTCCATGGGGAAAGACAGCGCTGTGTTCATGAGGGAGGGTGGAGAGGAGCCCAGCAGGCTTAGGGAGCTCATGGCACTGGAGCTCCATCCAGCTCGACTGCCATGATTGACGGCCTAAATCTCAGTTCTTAGGTGTCTCTTTGATGTGTTTGTTAGTGTGGCTCAGAGCAGGACTTTGTCCTGTCTGCCCTTAAACTGGCCCATTGGCCTCTCTGCCTCTGTGAGGAGCCCCACAGCCACAGAGCTATAGTTGGCTCTGGATCAGACCTCTGGGGTCCCTGGTGCCATGGCCCTCTCACACTTGAAGGCCCCGGCCCAGCTGAGCTATGAATAGCTACATTGTGCCTCAGCCTGACCTGCCGCTGGGCCACAGTTCTTCAGGCTGGTGGAATCCAGAGCTGTCTGCCAGCCAGTTCCAGTTGTTTGACTTCATACTTCAAGGCCAAGTCCTTTCAGGAAAGTTTTCTATGCCCCCACCTCCTCTGCTTAGAAAAATAGATGTGCAGTTGACCGGCATGGCAGGTTTTGAATCTGTCATTCTTTCCAAAGGGTAACGTTAGCAGCATTTGTTCCGACTGCCTTCCTCCCCCTCTCTGTCTCCCACTGCCCCTCCCACCCTGTTCGTGTCTCTTTCTATTTTCCCCCATCTACCAGCAGCAGGAAGATGTGGTGTTTTTTGGGGTTGGGGTGCAGAACAAGCACTTGGCTTTGGGGCCTGTGGAGGGCGGCATCCTCCCCACATATCCATGGGAAAGTACCGGGACCTTGCGGGCTGTGCTGCAGCTGGGTGTCTTTATTGCCTGCGATGTTGCAAGAGCCTAGTTACTAACACTTCCGTGCATGTATATGTCCACCCCACCCAGTAGTTTGGAGATAATGCCATGCTGCCCTCTGGATGTGGCCATTTGTCTTTTGGAGATGGGTATTGGAAGGGCATGGTCGGGGAAGGCTTGCTCCCAACCCAGAAACAAGAACTCTGCCAACCCAGAATTCCCAATCAAGGCCTAATTTTGCTGTTCGTAATGGTGAGCAACCCCAAAAGCCCAGTTAGGGGACTTGGTTTCCTTGCTTGAAACATCTGTAGCCCCCGCCCCACACTCAATACCTGCCTCTGTATAGGGACTAAACTCATGTCCCCAAAGCAGTAGCTTCAGGAGGCCAGGCAGTTGTCTTGTTTCCCAGCCCCACAGCGGACTGGACACTATGTCAAGAGACATTAGGATCCCATGCCCACAATTGTCACTTCAGGCTCTGTATCTGAGAGAAGGTACGGCCCTTCCAGAACAGGCGTCTTTTTTGGTAAGGCAAAGAGCAGGTCACACAGCCAGCTAATGGGGGTGCATTCCCAGCCCCAACTGAGCTCAGCAAGGCCAGGGGCTGGCATGAGGTAAACCGCCTCTGGCCTCCTTGCAGGAAGTAGGCTCCTTGCCCTAGACAGAAAAGACGGGTTTTTTCTGAGATTTTTTTTTTTTCCACCAGCCAGGAAATCTTGTTTCTATAGCTCTATGCAGGGGGCACAGACAGAGACAGAGTTGTCCTTCCAAGTGGTCGGGGAGGAGTTCGCAGGATAGAGGGTACCTAAGTGCTGCTTGGGGGTTCAGATATATCAATATGGCTGTTGGGGTACAAGAGAGAGTTGAAAAATTGGCATGCATGACACTTACTGGGGGGACTCTTGGGTGTTTATGATAACAATTGAAAAGTTAGGGCCCATGCCAATGCATGGTGAGGTGTCTCTGTAGGTGCTGCGAAGGAAGCTCTTCCTAGGGGGAGAAACCCAGAGGACATGGCTCCTATTCCAACTGTTCCTCCTACCTGTGCTGCCCCTGGGCTCTTCTGGAAGCTCCAGGCGCTAAACAGCACAGGAAGATATCTGTGGATGGGGATGCAGAGCGGGGAAGGACTTGCTCTAGACACACAGGGGCAACTGGTGCTCTGTGGGTGCCTTTCTGGTTCCTGCCTCAGCCTGCTCTGGGTTTGCCTTGTTCTTAGTTTCTTTCCTTCTCTGTCTCTCTCTTTTCCTCCCTCCTCCTCTCCCTCCCTCCTTCCCTCTTCTCTCTTCCTTCCTTCATGTGTATGCATGCTTGTGAATGGGCATGTGCAGGCCAGAAGACGCCAGGTGTCTCCCTCCATCACTTCCCACCATGTTCCATTGAGACGGGGTCTCTCACTGAGCCCGAAACACCCTGTTTTAGCTGAGCTGGCTAGGATCTGCCTGTGGCCACCCTCCAACACTGGAGTGCAGCCATGCCCAGCATTTTTTTACACAGGTCCTAGGGATTCAAACTCAGGCTATGCTTGCAAAGCAAGCTCTTTTACTCATTGAGTCATCTCTGCAGCCTTCTACTTTCTTTTATTTAAATTGTGGAGGGGTTTCATACATGATTTCTGTATTTATATTAGTTCCACCCCTTCCTTCCTCCAATTCCTCCCACTTTCTTTCTCCCTTTCTTTTTCAAATTCATGACCTCTTTTCCTATAATTAGTATTGTTATACACACACACACACACACACACACACACACTCATAGCCTAATGAGTCACTTAGTTGTTCTTCTGTATATGTTCAAGGCTGACCACTTGGGATTGGATAACCCATCAGAGGACTTATCCCTGGCTGGGTGAGGGGGACAATAGACTGATCCTCCTTCTCTGAACCATTGATTACCCATAGCTCTTCATCTAGGGGTGGGGCCTTGTGAAACGTCCCTCACCCATGTTGGCATGTCAACCGGTACTGTCACTATGGAGGTCCTATGTAGGTGACTGTATTGTTGAGATTTCATGGGTGCAGCTTTGCTGTCATCTTTAGGAGACACTATCCAGCAGATGTTCAGGTCCTCAGGCTCTTATAGGCTTTCTACCTGCCCTTCCGCGTGTCCCCTGAGTCTCAGGTTTAGGGGCCACATTGAGACATATCATTTGAGTCTGAGCACCCAGTGGTTGCTTCGTCTCTGCATTTTGCCAGTTGTGGCTCTCTGTAACCGTCTCAGTTACAAAGAAGCTGCAAAGGGAAGCTTCTTTGATGAGGGGCGAGAGCCACACTTCCCGGTGGGCAGAAGGATGAGCATTTAGAGTAAAGTTAGTAAGCATACAGGTTTAAGAAAATGGCAGTTGTAGGTTCTCTTCTAGGTCTCTGAGCTGCCCAGCAATAGGTAGTCAGATAGCTTTGCAGTCCTGGTTTCTTCAGGTGCTACCTCTACAAATGACCCGAGACGCCCCACTCTTCCCTCTATAGCTATTTATAGCTCCTCGCAAGACTCCCCACTCTTCCCTCTATATCTAGATACAGCTCCTCCCTTCACCCTGCACCAGCTGCCTCCCACTTAGACAGTGGCATGAACTTTGGTCTACGTCCATAGGGTTTCCACCAGACACCTAAACCAGCTTTTTCCACTCACCTCTGCTCTTGGGCTAACACCCCTTCCCAAGAGTCTCTGGAGGCAATTAGACCTCAAGGTTTTGCCCCTGAGGAACTTCATTTAGGGACAATTTAAGACAGGTGCATGCTCCCCTCCCCCACCAGTGAATACACCCGAGACAAACAGGTTTATATGGGAGAATAAGCAAATGAAATGAGTCAGGAAGTCAAGTGGGCAGGGAGCGGAAACAAGCCCTGTGGGATCCTAACCCCCAGCAGAAAGCCTCAGAGGCTAGTGTGCTCAGGACCTGACGGACACAGAGCAGGCCCCGACTGGATGAGAGATTGCTGTGACCATTCCTCACCCGGGAATAGCTGGAATAGGAGATGCACCTGGACCTGCTTCCCAGTGATCACCCCCATAGCCCCCTAAAGAAAACATCCCATTCCCCTTGTCCCCGCAACCCCAACAAGCCCTGCACATCCTCATAGCTAAGCATAGCTGATCCTAATACACCAAACTGAAAGTTAACGAAGGCCTTCTCTAGAGAGACCCATGGAGGGAGCTGCAGAGATAAGCAGAAGCTAATCACTGCGGCCTTCTCCAGATTCAGAAAAAAACTCAACCAAGAATCTCAAGCCTAAATTGCCACCAAACCCTTTTGCAATTCTTTTCTCCAGCACCTTCTATGGGTTGCCATATGTCATCCACTCATGGTGGCAAGCAGCGGGCCAGGGGAGGAGGTCCCAGGTTCCTTTGGACTGGCCGATAGCTTCCTAGGCACAGTGGGATGGAAGGCAGGGCTTTGAGGGTCAAAGCTGCATTGAGTAAACGCTCCTTGGAGCAGCTTAGCTTCATAGTCATGGATGAAAACTGGAGAAAACAAGATTCTGTCCAGGAGCCGTCCAGGCAGCCCGCCAGGAGCCCAGGCAGCTTGGACAGGGTCCCCATGGACACAATTGGCCCAGTGTGGGGCACAGCACCTCAGGCAGGCTGGCTTCCCGGTGTGAGCTGAATGGCCCCTCACCTTGGCTGATTTACGAGCTGCCTTTTCTGGCTTGTGATTTAAGGAGGTGTTTTAGTTAGCTTTTCAGGGAGCCCGATACAGGAGGTGTTAGGGAAATCTGGGTAGGATGCTGGCCTCCTACCTGGTCCCTCTGGGGTTGCTTTGGTTTTCTCATGCGTACAGAGGCATGAAGGTAACCTGCAGTGCTCGACACACGGGAATGACTAGCAAATGGCTAGAGGGCACCCTTCCTAACCAGGCAGTCACCTGGGGTGGCAGAGAGACTCGTGTGCCAGAAGCCTCTGACCTCGCGGGAACAGTCTTCCTCAATAGTATCTACCCTCTCCTGGCCTCAGTTTCCTCACTTGGAAACTAGGGGGCTACATGATAGAGACTCTGTCAGGTTTGGGGGCTTGATAGAGTATCCCTCTGGTCATTTCCAGCATCAGGGCGATGCTGAGACCCTTGTCCCCCTCTGCTGGCTCTTTGACCAGAAGCCTCTAAAGCAATGGTTCTCAACCTGTGGGTCGCGACCCCTTGGGGGTCACATATTGGATATTTGCATTATGATTCTAAACAGAGCAAAATTACAGTTATGAAGCAGCAACGAGATAATTTTATGTTTGGGATCACCACATGAGCTGTATTAAAGGGGTGCAGAATTAGGAAGGTTGAGAATCACTGCTCTAGAGTGTCTTGCCCTGTTTCTCTTTGGTGGTGTGACCTGAGGTCTCTTTGAGGTGCTATGATGAGCTACCATAATGTTGGACATGCCTCCTCCCTGGGTTGTGACACCTGCTACAGCCAGTGGTTGGGGAGAAGGGCCTGTGTTCAGGTGGCTTGTGTGCTTGACAGTATATCCCTGCCTCAGGGTTACCTGGCCTGGCCCTGTCTGCAACAACTGGATATGGTCTGCAGAGCACATGGCATCTGCTGTACCCAGGCAAGTATTTGCCTTCGGGGCCAGCACTAGCTAGTCGTATTCCTCCCATAGTTGTCAAGCCACAAGTTCAGAAGGGGCTGCCATTGCCCTGGTTGAGACGAAAGAATGAACTTGCTAAGTGTGGTAGCATACACCTTTAAGCTCAGGAGGCAGAGGAAGGCAAATCTCTGTGAGTTTGAGGCCAGCCTGGTCTACATAGGGAGATCTAAGCCAAGGCTTCATAGTAAGACCCTGTCTCAAGTCATCATCGTTGTTGTTATCGTCACCATCATCTGGTTCTGGGGAGAAGTGACAATACAGAACTGTTGTCCTCATCATATGCTTTCCCAAGCCACCTCCAAGGAGCCTAAGTGTGCCTTCACAGTGGCCTCACTGGGACAATCGTTAATTTCCCAATCTCTATAACTCTTGTCTGTAATATTTAACTCATCCTGACTCCTCTTCAAAGTTATGCAGCATCCTACCAAGCAGATCCACCACACCGGACTCACCTTGTTGCAAGGGAGTACCCTCTTTGCTGTGGACTGCAGTGCAGAGCTGCTCTTCGCATCCCTGTAATCCCTCCGTGTGTTTGTCTTTTAATTCAGCGAGCATTTACTGGACACTTTCCACAGACCAGACTCCATGTTGCTTTAGAATGAACTCAGCAGAAATATCCAGGCCTGAGGTAGAACAGTGTTCCTTTCATGGATCTGAATACACACGTCAGTGTCTCACCAGCAGAGATGCCAGTACATCTGGAGCAGGGTGAGCCCCTGCCCCTGTACAGGGCGAAGTCACAGCAGTCTGCCCTGGTATTCAGTGCTGGCTCAACCTATCACTCAGAGATATCCTCAGTTATTCCTATGTCCTTGCGCTCAGAGAGACAGCTTGCTCAATGTGGGGTTTCAGAGGGGCGACTTGCTCAGGGTGGGGTTTGACCCAGGCTTTTGGAACATGCTGTATATCACCAAGTGGCTGCTGTGGCCTGTGTTCCCTCAGGTCCTCTGGGCACCTGGATTCCCTGTTTCATGCTTCTCAGTGGAGCAGGTGTGATAGAGGCCGAGGCTGGCCCACCAGAAGTCCCTGGAGAGCCACAAGGTCAGCAAGTCAGTTTCTAAGCTCAGATCACACTTGCATAGAGCAGGACCTCCCAGGAAGCAGCAGGCTGACCAGCAGTGGGCACCATGAAGGGAGGGGAGCGCTCACTGGGATCAGAGAGATCAGGACAGAGGTTCCAAGGGGACACACCGCTCTGCTACCTGGTACCCTGGGCAAGTTGTTCTTAGGAGTATCAGTCCCCCCTCCCAGGGTGTCAAGCCCCTGGCAGCCTCACTTTTGCCTGCTAACAGGATCCATGTGTCAGTTGCTGAACTCTGCTCATGGCACTAGGTTCTCAAGTGGCAGGATTCAGGATGCTAGCCAGCTGCAAGACTAGCAAGAATACCCCCTCTCCATGCCTTTGCTCCCCTGGCACCCTATAAAAACTCAGAGTTTAGGGGTGCAGCCTCAGGAAGCCAGCTTGAGAGGGCTGAGTGGCTTTTCCGAGAGGCCCTAAGTGAGTGGACCCTGGCCCCTTGCTCCGGGTGTGGCGGGTACATATCTCTCAGGGACCCAGCTGTTGCACTCAGCAAGAGGTGGGACCAACTTGTTTAAATCCAAACACACATACCAGGTGCTTACCATGTTTTCATCAAAACATGAACAGCTGTTAGAAAGGTCCTCTATCCCAGGCCAGCTGCCAGCCCCCAACAGCCCTGCCTTCGCCAGCCTTTAGGTGACCGTTGTTCATCACCTGACAGTTCAGTCCTGGATCCCCATGGGATCTAGACCAGGCTACATAGGTTTCCAAACCAACCTCTCAACCCCAGCTCTGTGACCATGAGCAGGTCACTTACCCTTGGGTTGTCAGCTGTAAAAGGGTAGCATCTCCTTCCCTAACTGCCGTGAAGACAAGAGCTGTGTGGGGCAAGTCCTCTTTCCAGGTCCCCAGGACACACAGGCATCCATCCCAAGTAGACTTTCCAGGGCCATCACTTTCACAGATGACTTTGTGAACTTCTCCTTGACTTGAGGACCCAAGAGGTATGAGTTGCCGTATTTTCTGTCTTAGGAGAAATCCCAAGTCCCTTGTCACCTGTCCCCAGCACCACTGCACAAGTATTTGCAGGACCTGAGTATCTGTTGCTTGCAGGGGCTTGCTCAGAGAGTGCATTGCACCCTGTGGCCAGCATTCAGCTTTGTGGTTCTGTTGAGAGCCCCTTAAGGATAATGCTTTCTGCTGAAATATGTGGGTCTCAGGACCTGGCGATGATCCCTCCTGCTGGTCCAGTATGACTTCCCAAAAGGCCTGGAAGCTATCCCTGCCCACTCTGGCTAGAGTCAGCTGAGAAACAACAGGAAACAGAGGCACAATTGATTGGCCACCTAGTGCAGCAGGCCTACATCAGTCTTCTGTCAGGAATCAAGCTCCAACTTTGGGTCCCGCCGTCTGTTCTCTTCATCCAGCCTGTCCCCCTAGGTCCAGCACTTGCTGTGGGCATGCTGTGCCCCAGCCACTTCGTCTCCTTACTTCCCACTGCAGCCTTGGTAGGGGCTTGTCTCAGCTCACTTTCATAGACAGAGAAAGCTCTGAATGTCCACTTGCCCAAGGACTCACGTCTGTCCCTGTGTGAAGGTTGAGGACCGATGGCAGGGCAGGACCGGGAATGATATCATGCAGCTGTAGGAGAGCAAAAGGCGGTAATGTGGGTGCCATGGGCACGGAGTGGGTACTTAAGGAAGGAGGCTAGAACTGGGAGTAGGAGGGCTTCAAGGAAAACTGCCTGCTGGACATACATGTTCCTCAGCAAAGTTTTACGGGGTAGGTCGGAAATGCACTTGAGTGCAGGGTGCCTGGCATAAGAACGTGCACTAGAGGCAGTGGAGGTGGGACAAGCAGGAGCCACTTGTCTTGTTCTTACGTGGCTGCCTACAGCTTCCATCCACTGTTGGGTCTACCAGATTACTCAAGAAGTCAGATTGTAGCTTCTAGTTTTTGTTTTGTTTGCTCTGATTGTTTTTGAGGCAAAGTCTCATAAAATATAGCCTTGGCTGGCCTGGAACTCACTATGTAGATCAGGCTGGTCTCGAACACAAAGAGATCTACCTGCTTCTGCCTCCCAAGTGCTGGGATTAAAGGTGTATGCCACAACACCTGGCTGGCTTTTAGATCTGAAGGGCTCTGTAGGTACTAACTAGAAACTCTAAAGATCCTCAGTAGGCATACAAACTGAGGACACTTACCCCACACTCCAGGTATGGCCAGGGACTTTGAGGAGAACACCATCACACAAACAGCTGGCTCTTGCTTTGCCCACACTCACCTCACAGGAAGCTGTCCACTGTGTGGAGTAGGTTCAGGTGGCTCCATGGGCTGGGTTCTGGTTGGTAGGTTTCATAGTTGAACTAAATGATGAATAGACCAGGCCACAGGGTGATCTTGGGCAGTAGGTAATAGTGTCCATTGCAAAATCCTCGCCTGGCTTCTGCTGCCAGCTGCCTGTTATCTCTAGCATGTCAGGTCTGACATTGTTCAGACCTGGTTTCTGGTCCTGGTGACTCTAAGCTGCCGTGGCCCTTCCCAGAGGCCTCCAGCCCTCTATCGTGTCAGCTTTTATGGACCATGGGCTCTCTTCACCTCACAGTCAACGCTGCAGACAACTTTTCAGCTGAGACTTGGACCGGAGGTGGAAGGAGGGGAGAGGTCCCCCTGTCTTGGATGTCAGGGTCTGGCCAGAGGTCACCAAGCCCAATAGCAACTCCCAGAAGGGCCATTCAGAGGAGCCTGGATCCAGATTAGGTTGAAATGTTGCAAACCCACTCTGCCATTACCGCTGGGGCTCTGGGCTGTCCCCACCCCCTGGGTCGTTGTTTCTTGTCCCTAGAGACATGGGCCACAGTTGTACGGAGTGCTGAGCAGAACTCCCGAGGATATCCTGCCAGGGCTGCACCCAACAGGTGGAGGACCTAATGACCTAGAGTTCAGCTCATATGCTGGCTGGCAGTCACCTCCCCATAACCCAGGGCTCGGAGTGTCATGTCATGGGGTCAGAGGTAATGAAGCAAAGGGTATCTCAGCATCTGAGTCAGGAGAAGCTAAGACACCAGCAGGTTTGGCTCCCACAAAAGCCAGATGAATGGGGCTGATAGACCTGCCTTCCCTGGCTACGCATCAAATCTGCTCTGAAGGCCATAAGGGACACCTCTCCATTAGACACAACAGGGCTTCCTGCTGTCTACCTGTCAGCTCAAAAATCACTCAGAAGTTTCCTGGGGCCCAGTGAGGCAGGCAGGAGGTCAGGATGTCACATATGCAACCAGCAGCCGGCCCCCTGACCTGTTAAAAATGTGTGAGACCTCTGGTCCCTCCTTTCCTTGGCTGAGTTTACCCATCAAGGCTCGGTGGGTGCCCATGAAACTGACTGACAAGCACCACCTCCTGCTAGGAGTTGGAGGACAGATCAGCTTGCGATGGACTCTAGCTCCTTGAGACTCTGTCTCAGGAGAATTTAGTAAGGTCAGCCCTGCCCCACCATAGGTTTTCAGCTATCGATGGGGCTGAGTCCACCAGGGACCTCAGGAAGCCATGGAGCTAGAACAGACAACATGCCCCTCCTGCCTCTGGGCTGCACCTCCAGCCTCCAACATATGCTGCCCACATGCAGGGGAGGGTGTGTCTCAGTTGGGGGCACAGGTCCCCACCCACTCGTAGCTCTGCTGACATGCTGACAGGTTTTTGCCCTGATGGAGGTGAAGCAAGAGTGAGAGCAGACAGCTGGAGCCCTGGGAGGGGGATGGGAACCGAGGCACTACAGCATTGGAGCTCATCTGGAGCGTTGGGAGACAGGGTTCCTCACAACTGCACAGAGGGCTGGCTGGAAGCCCTGCCCTCCTCCTCAGCCTGTCTCTTCCATGGAGAAGTGCAGGCTTTGGGGGTTGGGCTGGGTGGCCCTCAAAGTGTACAGCATTTCCAGTTGCACTGCACTCCTGCTGGGGTGTCTGAGGAAGGGGTGATCCCACTACAGAACCAAAATGGCAGAGACACTGGGGCAGGACACTGGGCCTGACCCCTGGCCACATTTTTGCTTTGTTGGACTGGCAAGAGAAGAAACATTTTGATTACCTGTGCTGACTGCAAGGGTGGTACCAGTCATAGAAGGTGTCTCTATTTCCTTTAGTGGCCAGGGAGCCACAGCCCTAATGTAGTGGTTGGAATGAGGATGGCCCCCTTAGGCTCATATATTTGAATGTTTGGTTCCCAGTTGGCGGACTGTCTAGGAAGGATTAGGAGGTGTGATCTTTTTGTTGGAGGAGGTATGTCACTGGGGTTGGGTTTTGAGGTTTCAAAAGCCCATACCAGGCCCTCTGTTTTTTACTCCATCTTGCTGATAAGATAGATGTAAGCTTCCAGCTATTGCTTCAGCACCATGCCTGCATGCCTGCTGCCACGCTTCCCACCATGATGGTCATAGACTAACCTGAAACCACAAGGAAGTCCCCAATTAAATGCTTTCTTTTATATGCCTTTTGGTCATGGTGTCTCTCTGCAGCAATAGAACAGCAACTAAGACACCTTAATAGGGGCCTCATGAAGACTCTTTCAGGTCTGCCATTGGCCAGCCTTTGTTGTTGGAGCTTGGAGCTGGGTGAAGGCCCTAATCCTTGCTCCAGGCCAATAAAGAATCCTGATGAAGCTTTGTCCATGGTGGCTTCATCTGGCATCAGGTAGGGACACGACTGGAGATACAGGCTTCAGACTGAGGGTTACAAGGGTACAAAAGTGAGCACTGGTGCCCAAGGTTGGAGGGTGCCATAAACTTAGGGACCAGGCAGTCCCAGTTCTCCAAGGGCTGTGATAGGAATAAATCTCATTGTAAGTCTCTCAGCCACCAGGCCTTGACTGTAGTGGATACCAGAGAGGCCTTGACTGAATGAGGACATGGGCTCCACGGGAAGGATGTCTACCTAAATATGTTTATAATCAGTATGACCCAGTGTTTTCCCCAGGGGAAGGGCAGGGACACCCAGCTCCAAGCATACTCTTTACCCACCCACCTACAGAACCTAGGTCTAGTGTTATAACAAAACAGAGGAAGAGGAGCATTTGCCTGAGGATCATGTCCAATGTGAACCACCCAACTACACTATTGGAAGGCACCAGCCAGCAGCCCAGCACAGGCCAGCAGTTGACTACTGACTGAGTTTAAGATGACCTGGCCCCTTGCCTGCTTCTCTGGCACCCAGGGAACTGTATCTTGACTATGTGTGTTCTGAACCAGCAGGTAGACCATGGGAACCTTTTGAATACATGCCCAGTGGAGAGGTATCCCCAATAGGCTTCCAGAAGTGTTTGGATTTACAGACCAGAGGAGGCAGGTCTCCAGCCCCATTCTGGCCATTGTGGGAGCCACTCTCTGGTGTCTAGGCTCCCAGGTAGTTCAGATTCCCACCCCACCCACATTCAGATATAAAAAAAAATGCCCTTTGTATCTGGCCCCATGAAGATCCCCTCTGTCCTCCAGCTGCGTCATTGTGACCTAAAGTTGGCATTACTACCCCATGCCAGTTCCCAGTTCACTGAATGCTCTGTCCCTGGGCAGCCCCAGACCTGGCCTCAGCCACCAGGGGCAGCAGCCCAACTGCTCCAAAGCAGTGGACAAGAATGTGTGCCTCCCTGTAGGCGTGAGAGCCCTGCCCTGCCCTTGGGAAGCAGTCAGTGGCTGGAAGAAAGCAGGAGTGAGCCCCCGGCAGTGCTGCCCCTGAGGAGGTCCTCAACGGGCTCATGCCATCTGTGCCTTGGAGGTGGAGGTAGTGGGAGGCTGTCCTTGCTGGGCTTCTTTGCTTGGGTCCCTGTGCCATTTTCCTTCACAGGGTACAAAGCCCCTCCCTGTGACGATGGCCCGTGGGCTGCATACACAGAACCGCCTTGTTTCTGCCCTTACTCAGTCCTTCCCTGTAGTCAGCTCCTGGGACATGTGGGGGAGGAATAGTTAATGACAGGCAGCACCCTGCCTCCCAAGCCCTTTGTTCATTCACTGGGTGATAGATACTTCCTGGGTACTGCTGAGGCCAACCCCGCACTGGGGACAAGAGGGCAAGAAACTTGGCCCCTCCGTTTTGGAAGCACTATCACTGGCAGGTGGAGAAGCAGGGTGTTATCCAGTCACAGTGGGGCAGGGGACAAGTTCTGTGTGCTCAAAGAGCACCATAAGCTATAGATAGTGCAGGGTCAGAGGTAGGGACTCCAGCGAGTGGAGTCTTGAAGGGTATGTAGGGTATGTAGGAGTTCTCATAGAACAAATTTCAAGAGTGTTCTAGGCCAGGCAGTGGTGGTGCACACCTTTAATCTTAGCACTCGGGAGGCTAAGTGGATCTCTAAGTTCGAGGCCAGCCTGGTCTACAGAGCGAGTTCCAGGACAGTTAGGAGGACTACACAGAGAAACCCTGTCTTGAAAGGATAAAAAAAAAAAAAAAAAAAAAGGGCATTCTAAAGAAAGGCAGTGGTTAACACTTGATACAGGAGGATTGCTTTAAGTTTGAAGGCAGCCTGGGCTCCCAAGTAAGTCTGTCTCAAGAGGGAAAGGAGGAAAGGTAGGTTTAGGTTGCAGGATTCTAAAGCTTAGCACAGACAGTGGCCTCTGAGTGTGGGGACTGTCTGAAGCTGGCGGCTGTCATGTGGAAGGGTCAAGGCGGGATGGAACTCTGCTCTGCTGAGTGTCTAGGCTGTGAGCATTTGAGACACTCAGCAGTTTATACAGCAGAGAGGCCAGAGCAGGTGAGCATCCTGGAACATCCCGACTGAAGGAGAGAAGGAAGGAGACCAGACTGGAGAGGACTCTAGTGGATTCAGTGGAGGGGCAGGGGGCAAGCCGGAAGGAACCAGTCTGGCCTGGGCAGAAAATACCCCCTTTTCCTTGTGAGGAATTCACCAGAGGGTAGGATGGCAGCCATGCTGGTGGAGGCCAACCTGATCGTGCAGCTTCTTCAGTGAGACCCACCACAGACTGGACAGAGGAGTGACTCTCCCAGGTAGGCCCCTGAGCCCCAGACTCCAGACAGTACCCAGGTGAGCTGGACAGCTGGCAAAGCTGCTTCTGCCCCCACTTCCAGCCAGCATCCAAGGGCCAGGGCTGCCTGCTGTGAACAGGCATCCTGTGTCATCCCCAGGACGACGGTGGAAGCTGAGCTTAGGCCTTGGAGCCCTTCACAAAGTTCCTGACCTTCTGGCTACCCATCACACTATCTGGCCCTGGCTGTTTCCTTCCCTTCTCTGCACAGGCCTCACCCGTGAATATGGAGCTGTTTATTCCTATCACCCTTCCCTGTGGCGAGAGGCTCCGCTGGTCCCTTTTAATTCAGGGCCTTGGCAGCCACAGGGAAGCCCCTTCCCTCCAGGATGTAATCTCCAGCCGGTATTCTAGAGTTGTCAGAACCAGTCTTTGAAATGGAAATGGGTTTTTGCTATTCTCAGACAGCTGAACCACTTCCTTTAGGCTGGGTGGAGGTTTGAGGGGGCAATAATAATCTACCGCAGGTAGATACAGTTCCCAGGAAGTGTGAGTCAGACCTGGGGTAGTCCCAGTAGCATGGCCCTTAGCAGTGCAAGGTTTTCAGAGGCTGGCCCTCCTCCTGCCACACCCCAGTTGACTGCTTAGTGTGAAGCCATGAAGTCTTGGGACAGTGGGAAGAAAGAGGCTTTCTGGTGGCCAAGACGGGACTCTGCCTCACAGCCCTGGCAAGGCTGCCCGTGGCCCCCTGGGATGAGGCACACGTCTTCAGAGGACTGTGAAGATGAGCCCTCCCTGGTCCCTCCTGTGCACAGTGCTGTCTGCCTAGAGTCCATTCTGAACTCAGAACTCAACCTCATTGAGTGTCCAGGCTTCTGCACCAGCTCAGTGTCCAGCCAGACTGCAGGTATGGCCAGTGAGTGGATAGGCGTGGTCCTAGTCCTCAGCATCCCAGCTAGAGAATGGCTTTGCTAGGAGCCCCTAGCATCCCTACGAGGCAGCAGTAACCTCCAAGAACTGGGCAGCACATGGCACCCCAGAGCATCAGGGAAGGGAAGAGTTCTGGTTATCAATGCCCTAACTGTCCCCACAAAGCACATGTACCAGGCTAGCTCCCTAGTTGCCAATAAGATGCTCTCACTGGGGAACCCTTCTGCTAGATACAGCTAGGAACCAGGGCTAGTGGTTACTCTGGGGCAGAGTGGTGTGGAGTGGCAGACAGGAGTATGTGAGTGTGTGCCCTGATGGGACTGCAGAAGAAGGCACAGTGGGAGCCACAGCCCTGGCTATCTGACAAGGCAGAGAGCGCGGAGGTGTCTTCAGGGTAAAGCGAGGCCCATGCTACATGCTGGGAGGCAGTTTCACTGTGGATAACTGGCAGTGACTTTAGAAGGCCATTGTAGTGTCACTGGCTGCTACAGCTTGAGTGTGGTTTGTCCCCCAAAGGCTCGTGTGATGGAGGCTTGGTACCCAGTGTGACCATGTGGGATGTGATAGCGCCTTGAACGACTTGGGGTTTAGGGGAAAGTCACTGAGTTACTGTTTTCAGGGGAGTTGGGGTGGTTCTTGTGGGCACTGAGCGGAAGAACCTGCTTAGCAGTGAGTTTTTAAAGCTTAAGCCTGACCCCTGAATCACTCTCTTATACCACACTCCCACCGTGACCTCGTCCTTATGCTGTCCATGAGAGACTAACGTGGGATCTTCAGTCTCTAAGAAACTGGAACTGCCCAAGTGTCTTCTCTTTGTATTACCTGGGCTCTAGTATGCAGTAATAACAGTGATGGACTGCATGTTTCTAAACTAATCTACAGCTCTGTCTTCCAGGCCTAGCGATGAACATCATCCAGAAGTAAAGGCTGACGGGTACGTGGACAACCTTGCGGAGGCTGTGGACCTGTTGCTGCAACACACGGACAAGTGACAGGCCATCAGAGACAGTGGACAAATACACCACCCTGTGCCCACGCTTCTTTCCACCACTATGTCCCCCTCCCCACACTTCCAGGCCCCAGGCTACCCAAATCATGGGTGGATGCAAGAAGTTCTGGGATGCTTGACCCGGACCAGAGCTAGATATCCCCTTCCTCATCCTCGCTCCCCAGCCTCTGGCCTGCTCCCCTCCTTGGCCCATGCTGTGTTCCCCATAGTGACATCCAGGAAGGCAGAAGAGGCCTATTAGTCCTCTAGAAAGTGAAACCCTCGGAAATGGCTGGAAGGTCCCTCTGAGATTGAGTCCCTGAGGTCCTTCAGTTACCATTGGCACATGGTCCTTTCATTTGGCACCATCTAATTGAATGAGACATGTTGACTCCTCCTTTTAACTCTCCGATGTGAGCGAGGGACCTACAGAAAACCCAGGGGCATGCCCTGTACAGTCTGGGAACCCCAGCGCTGAGCCAGCCTACCCACAACTCACAGCCTTACCTGGCTCCAGGCAGAGTGACTGATTAGCACTCTGCCCCCTACCGCTTTCCTATGGCAGTCCACTGCTCTCCCTGTCCCCACGAGCTACCCAGACATGGGCAACTTAGGCAACTGACGACTACTGTCCCACAGAGCAGAGATGTCCACCTCTACAGTCAAGGCTGCAGGCACAGGAAGTACCGTGGAGTCAGGATGCACAGACTTGAATGTGTTGTGCCCAGAGCACAGAGCAAACTAATGACTCAATAAACAATCAACAGTCCGCCTTTGACTCAGCTTTTGTTGGTAAGGGTCTAAAGTGGGAAGAGAGAGAAAGGATGCCCCGAACAGGGTCTTATGTTCCAACCCTGTTTCTGCCACTTGCTGGAGCCACTGAACAGTAGAGGGGCAAGGCTACAGAACTTCTTACCTGCTCTGACCCCTTTAAGAAATGAAGACATGGAGGCTGATAGTGGTCAAGGAGAGTTTCCTTGTCTCTAATGGGAAAAGACAGACCAGGGCAAACACCAGCCCTGCCTCCTGTACTCATTCATATTTTTAAAGATTTTATTTTCAATTCTATATATTTGTGTGTTACATGTATGTATGGACAAGCATGACATAGGTACACTTGTGGAGGTCAGAGGAACAGCTTGTTAGAGCTGGTTCTCTCCTGACACCTTTACACAATTTTGGGGGCTCGAACTCAGATCATCAGGTTTGCGTGGCAAGTGAGCCCTCACCAGTCCTGAGTTTTCATTACTACAGCAGAATACCAGAGGCAGGCTGAGTGTGGTGGGGTTACATGCTCATAATTCTAGCACTTAGGAAACAGAAGCAGAAGGATTGTCACAAATTCCAGGCCAGCTTGAACTACATGGCAAAACTGTCACAAAAATGGTAACAAAAACTGAAAGAAAAAAAAGGAAGAAAAAAGAGAAGAGCAGGTTATAGAGATCAGTTTGGGAGGCTGGAGGGCACAGCACCAACCTCAGTTGAAGACTCATAAAGACCTCATGGAATCTGTCATGGTAAGATGGGAAGACAGAGTCCCTTTTGAGGGAAGGTCTCCCATCTGACCTAAGGACCTGAAGCTTTTGTTTTTTAGAGACAGAATTTCTCTGTGTAGCCCTGACTGTCCTGGAACTCGAGCTGTAGACCAGGCTAGCCTTGAACTCACAGAGATCTGACTGCCTCTGCCTCTTGAGTGCTGGGATTAAAGGTGTGTGCCACCACTACCCAGAAGACTTTCCATATTTTAAAGGTCCCACCAGCTCCTGATACCACCACCTAGGGGATCAAGCCTCCAATTTTTGACTCTGAGGGCAATGCAGCCGTCTCCAACCATAGTGCCTCACTACACACAGCCATGGTGAGCCATGCTGTCCACAGTGGGACAAGACAAAAGGACACTGGCCTTCTCTGAGGGGCCTCCTACCCAAAGTGTTGGATTTCAGAATCTGCCAAATGCATAGCTGGTATTGCTGTTTCTTCCCCTAATCAATCCAGAAGCCGTTGGTGAATCTCTGGAGACTTCTCATGAAAAGAGGTCAGCTCAGGAATTGCCTCAGTGGGTAAAGAAGTCAACTGGAAGAGAGCTCGCTGAGAAGGAAGTTAGCTGCATGGTGCTTCAGTCACTTGCTAGCCATTCAAGCGTGAGGCCCTGTATTGGCCTCCTAGAACTCAGGTTAAGAAAGAGTGTGCCAGTACATAATCAGGACGGTGGAGACAGGAGGGTCTTGGGGGCTGGATGGGCTCCAGGTTCAGTAGGAGACTCTATCTCGAAAAATAACAGACAGGATAGCAACGTGGCTCCGTGAGCAGGCACTTGCCATCAAGCCTGACAATAAGTTTGATCCCTGGGGCACGTAGGATAAAAGGAGAGGATCAACTTCTGCAACTTATTTTCTGACCTCCACACCCATGCTGTGGTCCATACACTCACACATGCTCAAATAAAGAAACGTAGTGAGAAAGAAAACATAAGGTAGAAAGATTGAGGAGGAAGACATCTGACCTCTGGCTTCCACACACACACACACACACACACACACACACTCTGTCATCTGAGGACCAAAATCTGGGGTTGACATCTGGCCTCCACATGTGCATGCACACACTGGTACAACTGCAAACACATAAAGGAGTCATGAGTCTCCTGTGAGAGGATTTCCTTAGACAAAGACACTCTGAAGCCTGGGTCCCCCGGCACTGTGGGCACATCAGCAGAGCCTTGCTGGGCAGGCTGACCTCTACTTTATCAGACAAAGAAACAGTGGCCAAATGTCTGCATCAGGATGAGGGGCCACCAGTCTGGCCAGTGTCACTGACCTTTAAAGAAGGGCCTTTGGCTTGATAGCTGGACACACAGAAAGCTCCAGTATTGTCCCACAGCAGCTCAGAACAGAGGGTGTGTGGACACTAGAGCCATGCAGGAGGCTGTGTTTGCTAGTGGGTGTGTCATATGGGTATTGGGACTCTCTCTTTCCTTTTTTGCTCAGAGGTTGCTGCATTGGCTCTTGGCTGGTCTCTCCAGATAAGCTGAGCTTTCTCTGCGAACCCTGGATGATCTGGGCGGAGAACACACTGTCCTCTGAGCCACAGTGGGCTCAGTGAGATAGATGGTCCTTAAAGTGACTCATCCAAGGTCCAGGAGGAAGAGGCAGAGTGGAAACTCCAAGGTCTAGCCCCACATCCTGTGCCCTTTCTAAAATTGGATTCTAAGATGCTCCCTCCAGCCTCATCTGAAAGCCCATGAAGATGGCCTGTGGTGACCTCAGGGCTGCAATCATCAAGCACACAGCTGTCCTCTCCCACAAGAGAAGATCCATTCCTACCCCTCTAGATCCAATGTCCCCTTGCCTCGATGCTTCCCAGGGGGATAGCACTGCCCAGTGGCATGACTTCCCTTCTCTTGGTCTTTCAGCTGCCCGCCAGTCAGCCTATAGCATTATTACAAGGGGCCCCACTGCCTCTAATGTCCTCAACAGGTGGACCAGTCAGGAAGAAGCTGCCTGCAGGTCACCATAAAATGGGGACACAGGAGCCCAAGGTATAGGGTGCTCAGGAACCCACCTCCCAAGCCAGTGAGTGGGATTAGCATTGTAGCTCCAGCTTTTCTTCAGGTGGTAGATATGTTGAGCAATTTGCACTAAGTTTTGATGCTTTGGGGCCATAGAAGCAGTATTACTGTAAGAAATACAACCAGGCACTGGCTCAGTGGTTAAGAGCATTGCCTGCTCTTCCAAAGGTCCTGAGTTCAATTCCCGGCAACCACATGATGGCTCACAACCATCTGTAATGAGGTCTGGTGCCCTCTTCTGGCCTGCAGACATACACACAGACAGAAGATTGTATACATAATAAATAAATATTAAAAAAAAAAGAAATACAACCAAAAAGTTTAAAAAGAAACCAGTAGCCTGTCCAGGCCAGGGTGTTTTTTTTTTTCCTTGACTTTCTTTCTATGCACATTTCATGAAAGGGCTGCTCTCTAGTGCACTGAGGGCCAGCATCAACTCACTCACAGAGGCCCACTGGGTCACCAGCCCTGTGTACAGACACAGGGGCCTGCTTAGTGACTGGGAGCATCCCTGGAGGAATGCACCCTTGAGCCAGTTGGACTTGGGGACTGTAGAACGCTGAGGCCTGCATGGTGTGATACTGCTCCCTCTAAGCCTGGCTGCAAGCAGTGGTGGTGGTGGGTATTTTAAGCAGACCTCAAAGTGCAGAAGACACAGAAATGTTACAGAGACATCAGGGCAGAGGCCAGGGCAGTCAATAGGAAACTGGTACCACTGGGGAGTCTGAGGTGCAGGTAAGAGAATGTTGGGTCATCCAAGGCCACTGTGCCCTGCCTTTGGGGATCTGAAAAGCTGGGCTGTGCTTGGTGACTTTCCTCACCCTCTCTCCTGTTGTCACCTTACCTACCATAGACAGAAGGCAGAAGAGTGGTATCCTGGGAAGACCAAATGACGGCCAGCCTGGGATCTCCCACGTGTGCTCTACTTTAACTGTGCATATGGTGTATGTTGTATGAGTGTGGGTGTATGCCAGTGTGCATGGGATGGCCTTTACTTGCCAAGCTCTCTCCCTGGCTACAGGGTGGTTTTGTGGGTTGTTTTGTTCCGGTGGCTATAGGGAGTGAATCTAGCACCTGGTACATGCTAGCAAGGGCTCTACCACTAACCTTTGTTTTGTTGCTTTTCGTTTTTTGTTTTTTTGACACAGGGTCCCCAAGCTGGCCTTGAATATGCAATCTTTCTGCTTCAGCACTGGGGTTACAGGTGTGTTTCACTACTACAGAACATCTCTTTTTTTCTTTTAAAATTTTTATTTTTTGTTATGTTTGGCCTACATGTGTCTGTGAACCACATGTATGCAGTACCCAGGAAGACCAGAAGGTGCCACTGGATCCCCAGAAACTAGAGTTACAGATGGTTGTTAGCTGCTCTGTGGGTGCTGGGGACTAAATCTGGGGCCTTTGGTTCTTAACCATTGAGCTGTCTCTCCGTCCACCACCCCATCATCCCCTTTCTTAAATTACATGTTCATATGCCATTGTTTGATAGAGGACCTGTTGTCAAAAAAGCAAAGCAGAAGGGTATTCCAGGATGTCACTTCCAGACTTGCACACTGACCACAGCAGAGGGCCTGGGAGAGCATTCCAAGGTCAGGTAACAGGGACAAACACTGGGTGACAGAAACTGAATACTCTCCACTGGGGTCCTTGGGACTGCAGGCATGGTACATCTCCTGAGCTTCAGTTGCCCAGGTCTCCAGTCTGGAGGCTAAGCACAGGGCTATGGACTCATTCTGGGGTGGGGTGGGGTGAACTGTGTGTTCTAATGTCTCCATGGCCCAAGAATCAGAGTTCTGAACTGTGCTGCCCACCGTGGGGGCAAAGGCCCCGAGCTGAGAGCCCAGCTATACCTCAGTGCTGCTCTTTGGAGAAGGAAGTTGGCTGTCCAGGCCCTATGAGACTTTCCTTGGTGGCCTCGTCTCTCAGCTAGGTCAGCTTCCTCTCTTGCTCTCACCTCAGAAATAGCAAGGCAGCATGCACCACCACCACCCCTGCCCCCACTCCTTCAGGGCAGCCTAGGTCTCTGGCTCCTCCTTTGAGGCTGTGATGGTGGCTATGGCTATCCCTCTCTAGAAGTCGCTCCCACAGTCTGTCCCCAAGGCATGAGGACAGGAATCCACCCTGTGGCCCTCCCAGTCCAGAGCCGACACTCTCATGGACAAGAGGGGACAGGAGAGCTGATGGTTCACTGCACCCAACAAAAACCACACAGTCGTACCGTACTCAGGCAGCCGGGTGTTGGACCAGGAAGCTTTATTTACACAGTAAAAGTAACAAGCAAATTCCTGAGACTAGAGCGACCGGAGCGCGAGGCAGTCATGGCCTGTGTGGGAGGGCAGGCAGTGGTGCATGGTGCTAGTGAAGGGACCCAGCACAGGCTGCCCATGGACTGCTGCCCTGGTGGGGGCCTGACTCACCACGCCAGTCACCATACTACCTGAAACAGTACCACTGCTGCCCGCTGGCGGGGAGAGCACACATGGCCCCAGGACAACCTGTGGGCCCATGCTCCTGACCCCTGGGCATCCCCAACACTGACAATATAATTCATTTGTCAATGAGACCATGCTAGGAGGTCAGGCTATCCTACCTAGGCTGCAGGAGCTCCATCAGTCCGCAATTTTAAAATAGCTTTCTCTTCCTTCTTAAGGGGCCTGGCACCAGGGGGAGGGGTCTGACCAGCAGCATGGATGTGGCAAGGGGCAGCATCTGGGCTGCATGGGCAGAGGGTCCTGAGCCCTGGCACCTAGCTTACATTTTAAGTGGCCATCATTCAAGTAATTTTAACTGCATCAGTGGAAATGGGGTACAGAATCCAGGGGTGAGTTCTAACTGCTGTGGACCTTGAATGAGCCCGAGAAAAAGGATACCATCTGTCTGCTGACCCATCTGGAAATTGGGAGAGGGTACTTCCTGCTTAGTATGGACCTTTCTTTTATTTAACTTTTCTTTCTGCATACAAATTTAGGGAAAAAAATAAGTAAGGCTTTCTACACATCTGCATGCGTGGGCAAACAAGTTCCTCGGGCCTGTGCATGAGGAAGCCCGTGGGTATGGACCGGGTTCTACCTTCACCACCCATGAGTAAGGCAAGCGCGGGCAGCCAGTCATATAAACTGTCTAGGCCGCCACCCTGAATTCGGGTCAGGTACCTGCAGAGAGCAGCTCCTTTCATCTCAGTGGCTTTTGGAGTGAACGGGGGTGCAATGTGATGAATGGCCCTCTTCCCTGGGTGGCTCTGGTGGGGCCACACCTTGCTTTAGACTTTTGGGCTCCCTAGGCAAATGGGTGGCCAAGCACACCTTCAGCTTCTTTGGGGGATGGCACTCACAGGCAGGCTGAGAGAGGGGAAGCCAGCCGACTGCTGGAGGCTAGGCCACTCTGCTTGCTGTCTGTGGTACCAAGCATGTGGGAGCCTCCTCAAAGAGATCCAAGACCAGAGGTGTTGGATCCACTGAATGGGGCAGATGAATGAGTCTGGGTAGCATGGCTGCTGAGAGACAAATGGGCACCTTCCAGAAGAGACCTGCTCAATTAAAAGAATGTCAAAAAGCAAATGAAGACAGTCTTTCTCTAAGCAGAAAGGCTCCTGCCATCTTCTCTGGCTATTATGCTGGGGGCTTGGACTGAGGCCTTAGTGGGACAGGGACAGTCCAGAAAGGCCTGAGGAAGCTGAAAAGGGCCAGCCCTACCCCAGGTTTGGAGCATTACTGCCCAGGGAACGGTGTCCTAAAGGAAGGATGATAATTGTCCTTCAGCCAGCAGGCTTAAGGAAGGCAGTCTCAAGACAAGCCGTCCATTACAACAGCTTTTTAAGACACACCTGCCGCCAGAGAATCTGGTCCCAGGCCACAGGACAGGCAGCTGGCTACTGGTGGATGCTTTGGCCTTAGCGTTCTGTGTGAAATGGGCCCGGGGACAAGGCCCAGCCTCTGCCTTCCTTAGGAGGGGTGGGATTTAGGGACTGTGAGGCTACTCCAG
The DNA here is from genome assembly GCA_028555095.1 of Dicrostonyx torquatus. Classification (NCBI taxonomy): domain Eukaryota; kingdom Metazoa; phylum Chordata; class Mammalia; order Rodentia; family Cricetidae; genus Dicrostonyx; species Dicrostonyx torquatus. The sequence continues at coordinate 1,418,917 of JAQHUG010000016.1, read as the reverse complement.
ACCCAGAACCTCTCACTGTGGGCTTTCTGGGCACTGGTATGTGTTTCCCACACCCTCTCAGCTACCTTCCTCCAGGTTTTACACAGAGAAAGTATGGCCGCAATAAGCCACCAGGCAGGGCTCCCGTGTCATGACTTTGCCAGCTTTCTACTTTGGCTTTCTGGTGCCCTGAGTCCTGCTGGTCTCCCACCACCACATGTAACCACCATGCTACCCAACCCAGGGCTATAGGAGTGGGACTTCCCGTACCTTTGGGTCAGATTTTAAAGAAACATTACCTATACATCAGAACTTGAGCCTCGGTCCTTCGGGTGGATTGACAAAGTTTAAACAGAAGGTCCCATTGAGCTCTTTCTTTAGGCGAAAGATAACCATTTGGGCTCAACCAGCAGAGGATGGAACCACAGAGGGTAGGCACAGCAGAGTGACTACAGAAGTGCCTAGACCACATGTCCATAAACTCGAGAGAATGCACCAGTTATTTTTAGCCTTATGGGAAAACAAGCCACTTGTGTAAGCCAGCCCACTTGCTATTGTCTGCAGAAGATGCCAAGTTTGCTAAAAGCCAGAGTCCCAGAGTGCAGAGCCCGTGGCATGTCTGCAGGGAAGACTGGGGGAGCTGCCTGAACAGATACCCTCTGGGAACTATGCTGGGAGTGAGGAGCTGTGAGAGGAGTGTGATTCAAGCCATGCTGTGGCTGGGCCTGCAGAGAAGAACCTTAGGGCTAGGCTCGTATCAGCGGACTGGGAGGGGGTGTTCTGAAGCCAGTGGTAGTACACGTTCATTAAAGCCAGCGGTGTCTGTGAACAAGCAACAATGTGCTAGGAATGATGTGACTTGTGGGCCCCCAGCCTAGGTCACTGCCGAGGGATGCATGCCAAGTGGCCAGCCTGCAAAGCAGCCAGTAGACATCCCTCTGCCCAGGAATGTACACAGGTCCAAGTCTCCTGCACCTGCTTGTAGTTCCTGAAGACACTATGAAGAGGTCATCTTGTCACTGACATCTCTACACTCGGCTGAATCCACCTAACTCTGCCCTCGGGGATTGGGGAGTAGGAAGGCTGCCAGTGCCAGCCTTGCCAAGGCAGCCCCTGTGCTGGCAGAGGTGTGGGTGATTCTTGGTGCCACGGGAGAACTCATGGGCCCACCTTTCAGTCAACACAACCACCAAATACCCACCCAGTATGAATGGCTTCTGGTCATCCCTGACCTATCCCCTGGTCCCCAAAAATGGGACACAGATTATCCCCCAGAATCCCTGCACAGTGCCCCAAATGGATTAAGGCCACACGGTCTGGTGTCACTACAAGAGGCATCTCCCGAACCTTCCCAAGCCGGGGGCAGGGAGACCTGGGAGAGAAGGCACGGAGTAAACTAAGTAAAGGAGGCTTTGGGCAACTCCCAGGCGGAACCTGAGCGAGGCCACGGTGGGCTCAGGCCCCTGGCACTCTACCTGTGGGATACAGCTGGCCCAGCCCTCCTGGAGAATGGCTACCCAGCACTCCATGAGGAACAAAGAGGAGGAGACCAAACCAAAAAACCTGTTCTTGGGCTACAGTAGTTCCATGGAACTGGTGGGAGGCCAGCAGTTGCCTGTGAGGTGGGGCCAAGCTGCCTTCGCAAGTATGGGCACTGCAGGGTGACATCTGTTCCTTGGGAAGTGGATGGGCTCCCTGTTGGAAGCTTGGTCCAGACCCAGGAGCCAGGATTCCCCTTGGTGACCACCTAAGGCCTGGAGCGAGGCCCACCTATTGCAGAGCCTCTGCCCCGGGCCGCAGCCCACGAGCCCCCTCAATTGTTCTCTATCTGCTCAATGTCCAGCTCGCCGTCCAGAGAGCAGAGGCTGTTCGTGCAGGCTCCAAGGCCCTGCCAGGGTGCGGCTGGCTCCCCCTTCCTGCAGCAATCCTCATCAAGACTGCAGCCGTCCGATTCCTCACATGACAGGTCCTCCTGGCAGGGGAAGTGATCATCGAAGGAATGGGGAGCAGGCTCTGGAACCGGGGTCGCGGCAGGGGTCCTGCCCCCCGGGTTGGAGGCTGAGAGCAAGGCGGTCCAGGACCGGGTGCCACTGACAAGGGCAAAGGGGCTCGGGGAGCTGGGGTCTTCCACCCCCACGCTCAGGCAACTGAGGCTGCTGAAGGTCTGACAGTTCTGTGGAAGAAGAGATACAATGGTCAGCGAAGGGGCTGGTCTCCTGGGACCTCAGGCCATGCACACCCTACCAAGCCCCACAAAGCCTAGCTGGCACTCCATCTGACAGGCTGTAGCAAGTCCACCATGAGTGAGACTGGTTCGTGAAGAAGTACCCCCGGCTACTGAACACTGTGTTGCTAAAAGGTATACAGCTGCAGTTACTAGAGAGGGCAAGAATGGGATGAGGCCCCACTTGGGGTGGCTTGCAGTGAGACAGGTCCATCTGTGACATTTTCAGTAGACTGTGGGAAGGGTGACCCTTGCTAAGGCCATTTCATTCCAGATGTCCCTCATGTGGAATTGGTTCTAGGACCTCCTCCCTCTTCAGTGAGCAACCCTTATATGAAATTGCATGTGTGGTCAGCTTCAGGATCTGCCCTCTCAGTAGCAGCTGACCCTGTGTTATACACATGTCCTATGCAGATATAGTTCTTCCTGAATATTTTTTACCTGAGGCTGTGACTGAGTCTGAGAAGACAGTGGAAGGTATGCATGAAAAGAGAACCAAGATTTTTTTCCTCTTGGTGGTGGTGCTTGAGGTTGGACCAGAGCCTCACATGTGCTAACTGTGCCCTGTATCACTGAACTACATCTCCGGCCCTGACATGAATACTCACAGCTACACTGTATTAAATAAAACCTGTGAGTGATCCAGATTCCACATGTCCTCTGAGACACAGACCAGGGTGATAGTGAGCATGTGACACAATGCCACCTTATGAGAAGGGGGCTGAGTCAGATGGAGTTATCACCAGGGTACACTGCTGCCATAATTCCTACCCCACCCACTTCCCATGACCAGAGCGAGGCAGGGTGGTGCTAGAAATCTTTATCTATGTCCCAACTGGGTATTCAGAACTTTCCAGATATCTGGTTTAATACGGGTTCTAGGTTCCAACTGATGCTGAAAATGCAGTGGCTTTGACCCACACTGATCTGCAGCAGAAGTCCAGGTTCCAGCTGCTTCTAGCTGTCACCCGTTGTGGGCCTCTGCAGCCTCATCTGAAAGACATGTGACAGTCCCCACCTTAACTGTGGAACATCCACTAGCCCCAGAGGGGAAGTGTAGCTGCACAAGAGCTTCTCCCTGGTGTGACACCAAGTATAACTAAAGATGGTGTCGAAGCCACTGAGCAGAGTGTCAGCCCTGACGCTGCACACTAGTGCCACCTAACAGTTCAGATGTGGGTCTCGTAAGCAGACATGGATAGGGGTTGTGGCAGAGAGGGACACGTGTGTGGCCTGCCTGATGGCCCTCATAGGCCCTACAGCAACTGGGGAAAGAGCAGCAGACTTTGGCTTCTCCCCACTGCACAGGAACTTAATAGCGCCTGCTGCCTCTCACCAGGTGATGAAAGACACACGCCTGTCCCAAGGGCCCCAATCCTTTCAAAGGCTGAAGTATTTATGTCTGCCAGCTACTACAGCAAACAGGCTATTAGAACAGGCTCAACAGACAGAAGATGAAAGGTGTCCCCTCTAGGGGAAAGTGGCTGTGCCTATCACAGGCACACACGCTGTTCCGACACTCTGCAAGAAACACCCTGCTGATGGGTCCACTTTTCTTGAGATCAATTAAAAAAGAAAGGAGGGGCAGACAAGATGGCTCAGTGGGTGAAGACACTTGCCACCAAGCCTGATGACCTGAGTTCAATCCCTAGGACTCCCGTGGTGGAAGGAGAGAACTGCTCCCAAAAGTTGTCCTCTGACTTCAAAAAGCTCATCAGAGCACCCTCCCCCCATGTGCCTAATAACTAAATATCAAGAAAGAAAAGAGAAAGGAACAGGTTGGGGTGCTGAGGGGCTCAACTCTGGGTTTCAGGGAAATGGTTGGGACACCATCTTGTCCTGAGATTCAGGCCCGGGCAGAAGACCCCATAGCCAGCTGTGAGACCCTGCTGATGTTGAGATTTATTTGATGTTCGACGTAGCCCGCAGTCACAGAATGCATTCCTTCCCTGCCACAGCAGTACTTGGATGCGACTTGGGGTGACTTCTGCCACTGGCCTGAACTGAGTGAAACAGAGCATGGCACAAGAGAGAGACATGGCTCAGCACTGGCAGCTCCTTCCTGGGCCAGACTGCATGGATGGAGGAGGCCTAGGGGTGAGGCTAGGACTAGTCAAGTAAAGAAGGACATTTAAAAGAAATTCCACACTAGATCGTAATTGAGAATCATAGACAATTATTTATTTAGGGGTAGACTCACAAATCAGAATCCTCTGCTGGAACAGCAACCATATTCCGTAGCCAGGAAGAGGCCAGACACATGCTTTACATCAGTATAAATAGTATAAGAGGCCAACCCACCCTCCTGCATCCCTGGCTAAGCATTGCATCTTTTTGCCTAAACAGCTGTGTAAGAGCAAACAGCAATACATAGTTAGTGCCCAGGTGTCTCCAGTGCTCACTGACTACTAGATGGGTGATGCCAATGGTACTTGAATGTCATCACATCTGTTTAGTGTGCCAGATGCCAGAACGTGCCTTGTTGTTCTCTGTGAGTTGCAAAGTGAACAGAGGCAGGGGCCTTGAGGTAGAGGCCCCAAAAGAAGTGCTCCCTGCCCAGGGCTCTAGAACTGTGTTCTCATCTTGCTGGAGCCATTCTGCCTCATCTTGATCTTGCCCAGCAGACGATCTAAGGCACAGCTAATAGGTCTCAACTTTGTAGCCAGTGTAACAACATATATGTTCAGAGATTGTGTCCCAAATTCATGTCAATGCTTAAAGTATTAATAAGTGGGGTCATTGGGGGTGAGGTGCTTAGGCCATGAGGGTGGAGCCCTGGTTGAGTTGAGGGTTAGTGCTGTAAGGCCTGAGGAAGCACCTCTCCCCCTTCATCATGTAAGAATGACAATGAGAAGGTGTCACCCGTGGATAAGCAATTCCTAGCAGATGTGGCCCCTTTAGTGGAGAGATGATGACTTTCCTGGCTTCTAGAGCCCAAGTCCACTCTGTTGCTCCTAAGTGACTGGCTCTAAGGGCTTGCTGCTGCAGTGAAAAGACCAGCAGCTATGTTAGGCGTGAGACACAGCCCATATGCTAGACCTAAAAAGTGCCAAGGTCTCACAGGTCATTTCAGAAGCTAAATCAGACTCACATGGCATCATGGCTTCAGGGGAGCTACCTCAACCTCTGAACGTTGGTCAGTCTGTCTGTTGAATATGGTGGTCAAGGGCACCATGGGGTCACCCTTCTCCCAACTGTTTGTAACAACTGAGACTTTCTTGCTTCTTAGCAGGGTGGGAAGCTACATGTCTAGGTTGTGCATCTTGTCCCAGGCAAATCACAGAATACCACAGAAATCCCCCAATAATCCTCAGAGCCATCTATCTGTTCGTCCGTCCATCCATGTGTACATCTCCCCCCCGCCCCAGCACCGCCAAGCCAGGGCAGTTGGAAAACGATGATTCAAAATTCAATCATTTGGCCACAGTTAGAACAAGAGCCACCACTGAACGCTCCATCTGGTGACATGCTCCACCTACCAGGGAATAATGTGGCTGCCATAAGGAGGCAGCGAGTGTTCTGTCCAGAATCCCATCCCTGGGAAGCCCACCCAGGTGGAGACACACACGTGTACCCACGCTCAGGGCCATTGTATCCTCAGCACGTCTGCCTACCCTCTCCTAGCAGTTCAGGCAGCTCCCATGAAGAGCGAGCACTGCATGGGGGCTGTTGCTAGCCTGGAGACCTGCGTACCCTCCAAAGAGTCCGGGGAAAGCACAGAATGGTGACGTTCCAATGCCACGTGAACATACCATTCCAAGTTGAAATTGCTACTCTAGGATATATTTTGCCTCACACAACAACTTCTGTTCTTGAGGACCATGGATGGGCTCCCCACGTCTTACAGACTGTCAAGTTCAGTGGGAACTGTCCTTATGGCTTCAGGCTAATGACCAGAGACACTGAGCCCATTCTTCGAGCCCACAAGAAGGACTATAGAACAAAACCATGCCCAGGGAGTTTTTCTACCAAACCAAGCAGCTCTCAGCTCTAGTCAATCACAACAGGGACCATTGACCATGCTGCTGCTCTAGCACCCAGCACTAGCCGCCTTGGGCCTGCCAGCCAGAAAACACTGTTAACGCTTCTCCCAACCATAGGGCCTTTACTATACACAGACTTGTTCCAGCATCTTCCTTCTGGGTAGGAGGCTCTGGGCTGGGCAGTGATGAAAGCGGCTTACTCCTGGGGTTCTTTCTTTCCTGGTTTAAGCTGAATCCCAATCCCTTGAGGGAAACATGTCAGCTCAGCATACCCTCGGTCCCTGTGCCTGGACAGGGCAACTGCCTTGCCAAGATCAGCTTGTTCCCTTCTCCAGGTGATATGGGCCAACATGTCAAGCATGACAAGGGGACCTCAGAAAAATCTTCTAAGCTACCAAACCATCTGTTTCCTCAGCAGTGACACGAAAGGCTAAGTAAGACCTAAGCAGAACAGATGACAACAAAACCCGCTCCCCCCCCCCGTGACCCCCACAATGCCCAGGGAACACTGCCTGGGTGCCAAGGGCCCCAAGCTTATAAGCTCTGTCCCTCATACTTAGAAGTGGGCATCTGGGGACACAGACAGGCCAGCTGGTGTGGGGGGGTGTATGCCTAAGAACAGATGGCACAGCATCCTTCTCACCCTGCTGCAGGCCTCAGAGGAGGAGTACAGGCAACCTAGATTCTAGAGCCACAGGGGCTGGGCTTCTCTGGAGCCCTGTGGCCTTGCTTCCTGCCTCCTCACCTGAGAAATGCATTGTTCTTTTTGAGCTAGCTGTTCCAGTGGGATATTTTAAGAAATGCAAAGGCAAGTGGAAGCAAACTGGGGGTAGGGAGTGGGCTGCGGACATCCCACTGAGTTCCCTTGGCCAACCAGAGCACCTACTCCCCACTGCTGGGCTGCTGCACAGTCACAGTTGTCCCTTTCAAAATGCCTGGGGGCTAAGAAGCCTGAAGGACACCTTCCTCACAGGGGCAGCCCAGCTCAAGATGAACTCCACAAGAAGTACTATCCTGCAACCAGCAGAATGACATCTCAAGGGCTAGCCGCGTTACCGGAGCCCCAGGCAGAGGCCCAGCTCCTGTGTTGCCTTGCTACACAGCCTTTCCAAGTCTTGTCAGCTTCCCTGCCCTCCATTACAGTTTCTTCAAAAGCCTCCCTCCATCAACCACCTGTTTAATAATCTGACTTAAGCTCTGCTTCTTGGAACTAAAACACGGTATCTAAGGCTCGGCATGTGGGACCACGGGGTCTGTCACACATCTTCTCTCCAGGGCACTTCTCCCCAGGAACTCCTCCTCTGTTCCTTCTAGAGCAGGAATGCCACACCCTGAGCAGATGCTGCTGCTGGGCCCTCAGCGCTACCACCTTGAGCTTGCTGTGGAGCCAAGGCTGCTAGAGACACCGCCCCTTGAGCAGCCATGTTCGAAGCACAGCTGTTGCATGAGGATGTCAGTGTCTGGTGGTGATAGGCGATGTTCACCCAGTGCAGACATGCTTTCTCCTGGACAAAAAATGTCCAGTCCCTCTGCGGTCACCATGCTTCAAGGCTGCCATGCTTGCTTCTCTTTCCCATGTCATTTCCCTTTTTTAATGAACCCATAAAAAAACATGTCGCAGGGGCTGGAGAGATGGCTCAGTGGTTAAGAGCATTGCCTGCTCTTCCAAAGGTCTTGAGTTCAATTCCCGGCAACCACATGGTGGCTCACAACCATCTATAATGAGGTCTGGTGCCCTCTTCTGGCCTGCAGGCATACATGCAGACAGAGTATTGTATACGTAATAAATATTTTAAAAAAATTCTTCACACACACACATGACCTCACCAGTAGGAGCTCATAACTTTTCAAAGTATTAATATAGACTCCCAATTTTACAGATGAAGAAATTGAGGCACGAAGAGGTTAAGTGACTGATTTGAAGTCACACTGCAAACAAATGATGGGACAGGATAAGATCCCAGAAGACCCAGGAGTCTCCTTTTTAAAAAAAAAAAAAAATGTCGTGATGGCTCAGCAACAAGGACTTAGATCTCCATAATCTGGTTTTATGTTTTGTTTTGTTTTGTTTTAAAGCCAGGTATAGTGGTGCATGCTTATAATCCCAGAGCTAGGGATCAAGGACAGGCGGATCCTTGGCGTTTGCTGGCTAGCCAGCTTGACCTAACCAGAGAGGCCTTGTCAAAAAACAAGGATGGAGGCTAAAAAGATAGATCAGTAGTTAAGAGCAGCTGCCTCTCTTGGAGAAGACTGGCTTTGATTCCAAGTACCCATATGTCAATTCACAAAACCACCTGCAACTCCAGTTCTAGGAGATCTGATGCCCTTTTCAGGCCCCCACAGGCTGCTGAACACATATGCAATAGAATAAACAGGTGGATAGCACCCAAAGTTAAACTCTAGCTTCCCTGCATGTGTGCATACAGACACACATATGCACATATGCAAACATCTGAACACATTCACACACATGTGCACATACACTAAATAGAGACTTAAAAGAAAAGCCAAACATTATTGCCCTCTATATGTTATAGGTTTCGAATCCTTCTAAGACACCAGAACAAGGCCAGTCCATGAGGCTAGCTGGCCTTGCATATAGCTGAGCCCTTGGATCTGCCTGAGAGGAGGCACTTCCTGCCCAAGCAGACACTGTACAACAGAACTGTGCAAGTATCTAAAAACAACAGGCCACGAGGCAAATTCTCTATGTCTCCTTTGTGTTGGGGCTGACAAAGCATGTAGTTTCCCTGGGTTTGCTTTTGATTTGTTTATTTATTTTGAGAGAGAATCTCACTATGTAGTTCTTACTAGCCTCAAACTATCATAGAGATCCACTTGCTTGTGATTAAAGACTACCATGTCTGGTCTTTTATACATACTCTCAAGCAGGGTCAACACAACTGTGTTCACTCGGCCCACCTCTCTGTGTAGTGCTCTGGGCCTTTTTGAGCCTGGATGGTCTCCTGACTCTCAGGCACGTGGGAAACGCTGACTGAAAAACCTGGTGGGAAAGCCAAGATGCCAAGGACTGAGACAAGGAGCTGAAATAAGTCATGGTCCGCAGGACCCTGATAGCACCACTGATTTGGCACCAAACATTCTGGGCTCCTCCCAGTTCCCAGGTTCCAGAAGCCAACAGGTTGATAGGAGCAGTAAATACCTGTTGTGTGGAAGCCAGGCCTATCACTGGGGAGGTTCCCTCCTTTCTTCCTGAGCCACTGCTTCCCCAGTGCCCATTTTTAGGAGCCAGCAAATGCTCTGCAAGCATCTGCCTCATGCTAGGGGATTGTGGCACACACACCCTCCTTGGAGCTACACCAATGGGTGACAGACTACAGAGCCTATTTTGGCTCAGGTAGTCATTTGTACCTTCTTATTAACATGGGTACAAGGACCAGGGGTCATGATATGCTTCAAAACTCTGCCAATTACCTCCAGTCCAGAAAAGCCAACATACAGTCAAAGCCAGGAATGCTATATGGCTGCTAAAATCGTGCCACTCTCAGAGACACCCTAGGAACAGCACCATAAAGCTGTGAGATCTCCCTTCAGGACCTTTCTACCCACAGTCACCCTGGGCCTTGGCTACCTCTGCTCTGGAATTCCCTTGCTGCACCTCTGGGAGCACCTTCCTGCTATATATAGTCTACGTGCTGTGGTCTAGTCCAGAGGCTGCAGGTCCAGATGGTAGTTTGGACTGTAAGAAAATGGCCTAATTCAGGGGTTGTCAATTCTGGAACAGTCCATTTACAGGCACAGACTAAGAAGCTGGGATTGTGAAGACTAAACCTAGGGCCAGCAGCCTCAGTCAGACACCAGGACCAGACCCAGGGAGAAGAAAGCAGCGTTTGGCAGAATCTTGATGTCACCCATCAAATAGGGTGCTGCCAGGGAGAGGCTGCTTCACAACAGGGAACTAGAAAGTTCCAGAGTTCTTAAGGATGGGCTAGAGTGTTCACTGGACCACACCTTTCAGGTAGGCCAGAGCCTGGCCCTACTCCCCACAAATGCCCATGTGAACTCCCTCTGCTGCCAACCGTTCGGGCCACCCAGCTCCTACTGGGCATGCTTTCCTTTCACTGGCACGCTCTCTTTTCCCTACTAAAACCAACCTCGCACACCCCAATTTGGAGCAGAGCTCAAATGCCTATTTGTCCTCTGTTCCCTGACAGTTGTACAGGTTGGAACGCTGGTCATGTCCCATAGCCTAGTTTAGGGACTGCCTCACAGTATGCCTGCTGAAGGGCCCAAACCTAGAGTGCTGCAGGGAAGAAGAGGCCTTGGAGGTCCAGAACCCTGCAGATTTCCTGAATGGCAATTAGCCAGTGTCCCCTCTCTGCTGGCACCAGACAGTACACATGATGGTTGCTGTTCCTGCTCTAGGCCCTAGGATGGCAGATGGCATGCCTGAACACAGAGGGTGTGGAAACCAACTCCGAGGGCCTCCCTGAGCCCTCACCATTGGAAAACAAACATTTTGTTTCTGCAGTGAACATTCCACTCGGTACAGTCTCAAGAAGGAGTTTGTGAAACCACTTGGCTCACAGTTTGGGATGAAGAGGATTCTTTGCTTAACAACGTCAAGGGACCTATCCAAAGTACACAGGGATCTGGCTGGGGGCCAAAGCCAATGCTGTCTGAGACCACAACCCTCGGGGGAGTACAGGCAGCAGAATGCCCACAGCAACTCTGGGGCACAGAGGTGGAGCTCATGTG
>JAQHUG010000016.1:1382114-1407158 GCA_028555095.1 Dicrostonyx torquatus | reverse complement strand
CACTAGGATCTTCAGTTTCTCATTTGTACCAGGTGAGAGCTTCAAACAAAGTCCCAGACTTTTTGGACAATTAAATGAATGGAGCCACCATGGAAGGGGCTAACTGCACTTTGCCATTCTCTGCCCAACCTTGCCTGGGCTCAGAGGACCTAGATGACCCACAGCAGGGCACAGCCAAGCATCTAAAAGCTCAGTTTTGGTTCAGAATTTGTACCAACTGCCTTAGTTACCAATAAAACACTGAGTGAAGAAAGACCAAGAAGACAGGCTAGCCACACAAAGATAAAACACCTAGGAATAAATGTCTAAGAATGCATAAAGCTGGTGAAAGACAGCTGTAAAGAGCATCCAACAGGAACGGGGCAGACACTGTCTCCCTGTACCAGAAATGGAGAGACACAATTTGAAAAAGACATCAGCTCTCCGTGAGTCAGTTTACAAGCCCGATGTGGCCTCAACCCGAGGCACAAGAGCACCCGCGGTCTCAAGCTGCACGGTTATAGAGTTTGTTGAGTTTTGAGGTAGGGTCTTATTGTGTCACCCAAGCTGGTTTCAACCCCTTGATCCTCCTGCCTCAGCCTCCCAAGTGCTGGAATTACAAACCTGTGCCGCCATGCCCAGCTACTTCATTTCATTTTGAAAATAAACAGATGACACGAGCCTGGAAAGTTCTGTAGCCAACAATACAGGCTAATCCTACTGACCACCCCATAGCAAATAAGGTTTAAGCAAAGTCCCGAGAGCTAGAAACACACAAGTACATACATCAGTGGAGATCAAGACAGCAGATGACATTCCGAGTAGACACAGCACAATGTATGGTGGCAATGGAATCTCAAAGCAGGGAAGAGAAGCTGAGTTTCCAGTTGAGACAAATGGGGAGTGGCTCCACATTCACAGTGTGCACAGGATAAACTACAGACCTAAGATCACAACACAAGGCCACAGAGGACTAGCAGGAAATGGGAGAACTGCTTTATAATCTTGAGGTTGACTGTCCTTTTGAAAACTCAAAATATAGAACCATTAAAGAAATAATTAAATACGACAGAAATATGTGCATGTCAAAAAATGCCAAAAGCAGGTGGCATGTGCAATGATGCTGCCACTGAGCCACTGCACCGAGCAGTCTGACAGTTCCTTAAAATGACAAACTCAGTGCTTCCATGAGATCCAGCAGTTCAGCTCTGAGGTAGATGCCCCAGAGAAACCCACTCCTAGTGGCTCATGCATCACTCACTATGGTTGAAGAGGAAAAATGATGCAAAAGCTATCAGAAATGAGGAACTGAGAATGCTACAGTGTGGAAGCTGTGTGCAGAGTGAAAGAAGTCTGCAGAAAAGGGTGTGGCTGTGTGATTCTGCTTATACATGATATCCAGGATGAAGAAGTCTGCAGAAAGAACACAGATCAGTGTTTGCCAGGAGCTGGGGAATAATGACCAGCGGGCATAACCCTGCTTGAAGATGTGGTGGTGACTACAGAGTTCTGTGAAGAAACTACAAATCACCCACTGCACGTGACAAATGCATGAGCAGTGCGGTGCATGAGTTACGTCCCAGTAAAGCACAAGAATGCCAGAGAGTCAGAAAACAAAGAACGAATTACAAATAAATATCTGTAACTGAAACCACAACCAGAGCTAATCTCCCTAATTTCAGCTGGGACGAGAGACAGCAACAGCTGTTTTTTAAAAGGAACAGTGAAAAGAACACAGGAAAGGGACACAAACACTCTCTTAAACACGTGAAAACTCGACTGACTCAGAAATGCAAGCTAAAGTAGCAGCAGTGAGCTGTGGTGAGCACAGTCTACAACACAGCAGTGGGAGGCAGAGGCAGGAGAGTGCATGCACATTTAAGGTGTCAGCCTGCTCTACATAGTAGTCCCAGGCCAACAGAACGACATAGCAAGCCCTTGTCACAAAAGAGGAAGGAGAGGAGGAAGGACAAGGGGCACAGAGAAAGTTCTTTACCTACCTATCTGGTTGGCAAAAACCTAATGTCTGACCAGGAGGGGGCAGAAAGCAGACCATCGAAATGTGACCAACCACCTGTGACCAGCATCCTACTAGAGGGAGTGCATCCTATGGGAGATGCAGCTGCCACATCCCAAAGGAGTAACACAAATTGCAGAACACAGCTGAAGAAGACTGGAAACAGGTCAGAGTCATAAATGGGGCTAGATAAAGGCAGGCTTACCCACAAAATAAAGAGCCTGCAGCTAGCTGGAAAAGCAGAGGAGGCAGCTCACACTGGCCACAAAATCACCTATGGAATGCTGGGCTAAGGGGATGAGTCGGTTATTAAGAGCTCTAGCTGCTCTTCCAGAGAACAAGTGTTCAATTCCCAGCACCCACATGGAGGCTCACAACTGTCTGCAACCCCGGTTTCAGGGGATATGATGTTCTTCTAGCCTCCATGGGCACCAGACATGCACATGGTACAAGGACACACATGCAGATCAAATTCCAATACACATAAAATACATAGGTGCAAATGAGAATGTACAGCTCAAATCCTTCTGTGTAAGAACGGAGAATAATGACTAGTGATCTCTGTGTGGCCTTGTACACAGGAGCATGATGTAATCTGGATGCTGAATGTTCCCTGATGGTTCACCTGTTGAAGGTTCAGACCCCAGCCTGTGTAACTATTGGGAGGGGGTGGCACCTTAGTGGTGTGCCCGACTTTTTGGCATTGCAATATAACATTGTCATCTATAAAGTTTGAGGAATGCAAAACTGATTTACCAAAAAGTGAACAAACAAATTACTCACAAAATATCTCATATTTTAAGTACGTTTAAAATTTTTCGTATTACATTGCATTCACAACTAGACAGAAAGAGTTGAACAAACCTGTTCGAGGGTGGTGCCTAGTGTTCGGAAGCTAGGTCCCTGGAGCCATGCCCTTGACAGGAAAACTGGGACCCTGGTCTCCTCCCTTTCCCTTCTCAGTTGTCATGAGCTAAATAGGCCCCTTCTGCCATGCACACCAACCATGAGTCTGTGCTGCCACAGACCCAAGCAACCATGCCTGATAACCCTTTCCTCCGATATTTCTGTCAGTGACAGACAGATGAGCCTTTGGAAAAGACGAGGATTTCTTTGTATACTACTCTTAATTTCCAAACTTGAATGTACTATCTAAAAATGTGCCTGCATGACTATGTCAACTTGTATTTTTTAGGAAAGAAGCCTTCACCCCATCTCCATGTTAAAGCTTTTTGGTGTGTCTCCTTCAGAGTTCATTTTTCCCCCTCTTTCCTGTTCTTTCTTGGTAAGAATTTTACAAAACTATATAGACAAAACCCAAATTAAACAAACAGCAACAACAAAAACCTACCAGGCCCAGCTTTCTTTACCTAATATCACCAATTAAATCTGAGCTTGAGATGAGAAAAAAAGAAAAAGACTACAAGAACGGGGGTGGGAGGGAAATATACCTGTATGGACACTTGCCTGCTTATGGTAAATCTCATAGCCTTTATGTGTGGCCACTGGGTCCTTTTACAGAACACAGGATCAGGAACACCCTGGTGGACATTGCTGCCATGAGGTCCCAATGTTGTTCTTGCTGCATCTGCCTGCCTGCCCAGGGCTAGAATGGGGCTTCCTGTCCTGGGAAAAAGTGTTGCTTTTTAGACTCCCAAGGCAGTACCTGGTTCACCCAGATCCCCAGAGTGGGTAAAGAGAAGTCTCCTGACTTGTCATGGGGTTCTGGGGGAACACTTCAGCACAAACGTGGAAGACACACTTGGGTTGGTGTCAACACTTCCAATGCGTGTGCAATGGACCCCAATTCCACCTGTTACATCTTCAGATGAGATGCAGAGACCAAATTCAAAGTGCTAGGCTCAAGCTGGGAGGGGAAACTCTAAATCCTAAAGAAAAAGCAAGCAAGCATTGTGGAAACAGTTGTCTCATTCCTGTGACTTACCCACCTGGGCAGTGACAAATGAGAAGCAGTCCCCAACCCTCCAAGGCTGTCCTTTGTGGCTGGCAGTGTGTTTCCCCTCCTGCCCTTTGTCAAATCACAATAGGGATCTACATGCATCCCTGGGGCCAACAGGCATAGCTTTTCTGAACCTCTGTCTATCTTCTAAGTAAAGGTGCTTCCAAGGGTCTGATCTTGCTGACCTCACAGCAACTAAACTCACTTCTTACCTTTGGGAAATGCACAATACTTCAGAGGATAGTTAAAATGTCTACCAGCCTTGCCCCCACAAAGCCCGCCTGGAGCCTTCTCTGCCTAGCAGAGGGAACCCCATATCCCCCAGGCTGGAGCCCCACACCTGGGCAGGCTGCCAGAATCCTAGTGGGTAGTCACCTGCACAGACCTCAGCCAGAGAACTAGTATACATAAATTGACCCTGATGCCTGCTAGAACAAAGAAGGATGAGCTGGTGGATGAATTAATGAGAGGCTGAAAGGGATGGACAAGGAGCTGGGGTGAAGTTCAGTGGTAAGCCCTTGCCGAACACGTGTGAGGCCCCAGAGGGAAGAGAAGCATATGTGGGGTACAACCTGTCCCTGATCTTAGCATTAGCATCTCTTTTATGCATGCTGAATTTCTCTTTGCAATCTGTAAAATGGGGAAACAAAACTGTACTCTAAGGCCTTGTAGCCAGGCTCAGATGAAATCATGTGCAATGCTTGGCTCAGAAGGGTTTAAACAACACTTGATGGTGCCCAGCTGCACCGAGTGTGATGAAAAACAATCCCCAGAGAGGCAGAAGGAGCAGAACCTCTGGCATGCTGTGGAAAGGAAGAAGGGCTGCACTGGTTCTCACTGACCATTGGGGTCCTAGGAGGTAAGCACCGGGCAGCATCCAGTTGGGCTTGGCTGGCATGCCCCAGCATGCCCAGGCAGGGTAAATGGCTGGGGACATGCCCATGGGCAACAGGTGTGACAGGACATTCCTGGGCACGTTCTGCTTCTCTGGGCTCTGCAGGTTCTACCCACAGAGCCAGAGCCAAGTGGCAGGGACAAAGTATGTGGCTCCTTGATGTCCCGAGTCTAACAGGAAGACCTGTTAGAGAGAGCTACCATTCTTGAGACTTTACCTGGAAGTAAATAAAACACTTGCTTGGCTTTAGTATCTGGGAGAAAGAGACACCCTGAACTCTTGCCCATCAGGTACCTGACAGGGTAGCCTGCCCTCTCACCTAAAAAAAAAAAACCATTTCTCCAACCTGATCTGATGCAGAGAAGGAGTCCCTGATGCCACACTCCTGGACAGGGCAATCTTGGTGGGATCTGCAGTGTAGGGGGGGTTCCATACTGTCCACTGAGGGCAGGCTGGACCTAGGTCAGATCCCAGCAAGAGGTGGAGGCTCTGGACAGGAGGAAAGGTAGCAAGAGGGCCTTAAGGGACTGCTGATGAGGGGGCGCTGCCTTAGTAATGAAGCCCAGCCCTGCCTGAAGCATGGTCTATCTAAACAGATCCAGGCGTAGAAGTCTTCATATTTCCACTTGAGTGGCTCAAAGAGACAGGAAGGGAATGGTGCTGCTCTTCTTTGGGACTGCCATGCAGAAGGTACAGAACATGTAGAAGCCCCAAGCTCAAGGCCTCTGTGTGCCTGCCCCCTTTTGCATGCTCCCCCACAGGCTCTGGAAGGGTTGGCCAGGGCAGGTTTCCGCGGCTTTGACTTTCCCAGGGACACACCTCAATATAACTGTGTATTTCCTGATAGGTTTTTTTTTTCCTTTTGTTCATGTCCATCTAAAATCTTGGCAGGACCTAACAACAGAGCACCTGCATCCCCAGGCATTTAGAAGACCCCAGAGAACCCTGCCCCTGCCGGGTGTGGCTGCCATAGACATCTGTCCTGAAACCAGGCCAGGGAGATCTTCATGAGGTACAGGAAAGCCCGGCCATGCATGGGTAAGTCCACAGGGACTGTCTCACTCTCAAGCCAACACCTTCTCTAGCTACTGTGATTAAACAAATTAAGGCCAGCTTTGAGGGTATGGCAGTAGGAGACAGATGGGCAGCCTGGCATGGCCCAGATGCCACCTTCACAAAGCTAAACCCTCCTTCCTACAGGACAGCCAGCCTGAAGTGGGTGCTGCCTTGTTGGCCTGACAGACGGGTGTTCAGGCTAACTCACAGACACTGTGCTCAGTCATAACCACAACCAGATTGGCTAACGTCCTTTGGTAGCAATGTCCGCTCAACCTGGAACACTGTGGGTTAGTGCCCATAGAGAGCCACATGCACTCATAACTGATGCTCACCGTCCAAGGCGGTGACACCAGGGTGATAAGCTGCTTTCTCCATCTTGATTCTCATGGCGCACCTATGTAGGTGCCATGCATGTCTCCGTAGTTATCTGGCAGGCTAGGGAGAGTCTAGGGGAAACCCTGAAAGCTGGTAGACATCTCTGGTATTTAGGCTGACTACCTCTCTACTTCCTATTTCTTGTGTCCTTTCCCTGCTAATCTCCACCTCTGTCCCTTCTCAGTGAGACTTCAGTGTTTGCACAGAAGAAAAACTGGCAGTCCTGAGGGGACTTCTGGGCCCACCAGAATTCCTCACGCGATTTTCTCACTGCTAGCTTGAGGGTATTAGAAAGTGAGGGAGTGAAACAGACACACAAAAGACGGGCCGGCCCCTCCCTCTGTGGCTGACAAGAATGTGTGTCTTGAGAGCCGCCATGCACTGTGGCGGTGCTGGGGCTAATGGAGAAGCAAGGAGCCCACTGGCCCAGCTGAGAGCAAGAAAGCAATGGATAGAAGGAGAAACATTAATTGCAGCTTTACAAAACTCTTTTCTTTGCAGCGAGGCAGGGCTGCGGGGCCACTGAAGCCCAGGCGGCTTCAGCAGCTCCTGCTATTCACTATTTGCAGGTGGCTGACCAATTTCCCAGGGCTGCTCCAACGATGACTGCGCCCAGCTCTTTCAGTATGCCTGCAGGAATCCATACAGGTCCACTTAAACCAGTCTGAAACTGTGAAAGGCTCCATCTCTCGCAGCCCAGGCCCAGCGGCCCAAACAGAGCCCTAAGAGGGCTGAAGGGCCAGTGGGAGAATGGTGCCAATTAAAAACCCGGAGCCTGCGGGCCTCTCTTTCTTGTTTTCATTCCTACAGCTACATTGTGTCCACTGGCAGCAGGTTCCAAAGGCGAAACAGTCCATTCGCCTCCCAGAGCTTTGGAGCCTCCACCACTGAACTAAGCCAATTAAAACCACGGTTTCATCTCTGGCAGCTTGAAAGATGGGGTTGGACGTACACACTGGGAGGATGGATCCCTTCAACCTCCTTCCATCCAGAGAGGCATAGGACACATGGAACGGGCAAGACCCCACCTGGACCTCTAACTCTAGAGAAATCTGGTCTCTTGAACCTCTGGAACGTTCTAGGCTGCCTGCATGGGCCAGAAGCTCCGAGACTTGGCAAGAATGGGAGAAGGGATGGGTTAGTCTGTGGCTTACACAGCTCCAGTGATGACGTGACTCCAGGCGCTTCTATCAGCTGCCTGCTCCCAGTGCCCCTGGCAGGTAGTCAGCTGGCCCAGCAGTGATGGTGACTACAGAGAATCAGAGCTGGGCAAAGAAAGGGGCTGGGCCTGGATATTTTCTAGTCGCTTACCCTGGTTACTAAGCACTTGAGCCTATTTCTACAACTGGACACTGGTAAAAGCTGGCTTGCCACTTGGCTGGATCAGCATGGTTACAACTTCCTCCAGTGACAGCAGAAACCATGGCCACTAACCTAGCAACACTAGTAACAGCCCTGCAGGTGCTCTGCCAGCAAACCAAGGAACTTTGAAGGCCAATGAAAGGCCCCAGGGATTGGGGCTAGCAGAGGAGGGGGTGCTCACTGCCCTTTCCTCCTTCCCTTTAGAATTCCAGGGCAGCTCCTAGCCCAGACATGGATGGAGATGTGGGTGGTAACTCTGTTCTTTCAGCAAAGCACACGTTAATTCCAGCTGACCTGCCTGGCATTCAGCAGCCTTCTGCAAATTAGCAGGGTATCCGAGTTTCTCAATGCATAGTCCTCCCACCAGGAATGGCTCCAAAACACTTTGCTCAAAGGTCTTGGCCACAGAGGAGGCCCAGGAGGGACCTCCCTGATTTGCTGGGAGGGCTCAGGATTCTGCTTCCCAGAGGGCCGTAGGTGGGCTCTGGAAAGATCAGGACAGACCCAGAGCTTGACCGAGAGGTGGGGGTAGGGCGAGGCAGCAGTATGAAGGAAAGATGGGGGAAGGAGACAGGAGGGGATCAGCTTTCCAAGCCAGAGCCTCCTCTAGTCTGGCTGACACAGAACTCAGCTGTTCAGAACAAACCTATCCATTCCCAACTGGGTAAGGGTGGTAGGGTTCACTCACTAGCTTCCTGAGGGTCTGTCTCATTTTGCCTGCAATAGCATGAAATGGAGCCATGTGAGTGTCACCTGCATGGCAGGGGCCCATGGGCAACAATACTAACTGTGGTCTTCTGCCATGGAGGCAGCTACAAGCAATGACCAGGTTTAGCCTTCAAGGGGGAGTCCCAGGGCACCTGTGGCCTGTGTCAGGAGCTAGCTTAAGGCTCCAGTGTGAAAAGGGGCAGCTAGGATTTCCCTGGAGGCCTCAGGTACATGATAAACACCAACATCATCACTGGATGATTAGTTCTTCTATCCGTGCTTCAAGCCTTTCTCAAGGAATGGAGGGACTTACTAACCTAGAATCTTCTTATATTTGAAAGGAAAAATGGAAAATGAGAGCAATAGTAAAAATAATTAATTCTGATGCTTCCTCAGTTCTTGCTGAGACCTTAAAAAATGTCTTAGCCCCTTAAACAAGCTCCAAGGTTTTGGGGTAGCCCCACTCTCCAGAATTCTTCACAGTATGGGGGTGGGGGCAGCGGCTAACAGCCAATGCTGTGTACAGAGAGGTGACAGCAATCAAGAGGGCTCTAGCCGGGCAGTTGCTCAGACTGCTCTGAGAATCCTGAAGTCCTGATTAATGGACAAGATGGCGTTGTGATTTGGCAGTGGGGCTAGGGTGCCTTTTCTTATGAAAAGCAGGGCCGCACACTGCTGGCGGCTGTCTGGCAGAAAGCCTGCTTGCCTGGCCTCATTGCAAGGGCTCAGGGGAGACCCTGGCATCATTCAGGAGCCAACAGAAGCGAGCTGAAAGGCCACTGGACAATGTCACTATCTTTCTTGGACCTTAGGGACATGGACTCAGAAATGGGAACAGCAGGAATTGTGGGGCCAATAATGGGGGGGGGTCGAGGGGGTCCCAGGAACAGAAACCTTTGCAGCAAGCCTGTATTTCCAGGGAACAGGATGGTCTGCTGCCCAACTCTACCCTACCCTGCATGACATTGGGCTGAGCAGGCACCAAGCAGGTGTCTCCCCCTGCCATTGTCTGATTCAGAAGGCTCTGCTTTCCTGTCTGAGACCAGCTTTCAAAGGGGGTCAAGGTCTTTCACTCATTAATGGTTCTGAACCTGGGCCTTATTGCTTCCAAATAAACATTACCTGTCACAAGTGGGGGTGGGGCAGGTCTAAGAATCTAGTGTTCAGAGCAGAAAAGCTCCCTTCCATGCCAAAAAGCACAGGCCCCAGTGCTAACAGCATGAAGGTTGAGAAACTTCACCTGGGTCGAATGTCACCGTTTCTCTCCCATCACACTGGAAAGGGCGACTCTCTTTCTCCTTGGTATCCAAGTGCCTTAGAGACTGCTCCTTTATGGCTCCAAAGCTCTATTTGCTCTGGCTTCACCTTGGGCTCACACATCTCCCCCAGGCATCTACTCCAATGCCTGGAGGAAAAGGGGAAAGAGAAGCAGACAATCCCAGGCACATGACAATGAATAAGAACCACTGAAAACTGCTTTCTGAGAGTCACCTATCCCTGACTGGGGCTCTCAATGGCTGTGCTAGCACTTTGTGTCTCCAAACAGTCCTGTGCTTCCAGCCCTAGGCATCTGAACTGTGAGGCCAGCAGCTAAAGACACAAGGCACAATAAATACAAGGTGTAAGAGGACACAAGCTTCTCCATGCACTAGTGCCCCTGTGTCCCGCATGGAGGTCAAAGCTGCTCTCTGCTTCTCCTTCCCATGTCAGCTAACTCTCATGACTTTCCTCTGAATTTCAAGACTGTGGCCATGGATCACTTTGGAGGGGCTGGAGATGCCAGGATGGATATTCAGATCCTAGCCCAACTGCTGTATTTCTTCCCTACTGTGACAAGCCAAATCAGACGTGAGACACCCAAATGTCATTCCCTCCAGGTCTAAAGCAAGGCTCCATTCAGCAGACCCTAGAGCCCAGGCACCCTTGCAATCAGCCCAGGAGTCATGCATGACAGAGAGCCATCACTCAGAGCAGGTATGCGTCACCGTTTCAGGGTGAGAGAGGTCTAGGAGCAGTGACAGCCAAGGGAGACCTGAGTGAGGACCCTGGGAAAGCATGTGCCAGGCACTCTGGAAATACAATCTCATTTAACCTGGACCACTTCCCAGAGAGACCCAATTTTGTCAGCATCCCTCTTCATAAGTGGAAAATTTGGGCCAAAATTACTTGAATGTACGACTAGTGGAAAGCCATCGCAAGGCTCTACACTGGCCCGAGCCCCAAGCCCTGCTCTTCACTCCACCAGCCTGGGTGTGAGAAACATGGGCTCTGAGCTTGAGTACAATGTTGATGTGTACATTTGGAAGCTCCACATTAAGTGGACTGAGAAGTGTAAAGGAAGGACAGAAGGACCTCTTGTGGACCCTTCTTCCAGCAGCATACAACTTGGTGCTCCTAACAGCCAGGAGCAGTGCAGTCCCCAACCCATGAGTGTGGGGCTGAGGCTCTGAGAGGGAGTCTCTGCCTCCAGTTCCACAGTGAGGAAGGAAACAACAAGAAGTACCAGGGAAGGCAAAGTCACCCACAGGGGTCCTGAGTCATCCTGGGGTTACCCCACCTGCCTGAAAGGATGAGCATGGACCCAAAAGAGAGTTGCCTAAAATAAGCAGATAACATCGCCAGATGTCACTAGAGAGACACTCTTTACCAGCAGGTAAAGACACCATACAGGAGGAGCTCTAGCAGAAGGTAAAGACACCATACAGGAGGAGCTCTAGCAGAAGGTAAAGACACCATACAGGAGGAGCTCTAGCAGAAGGTAAAGACACCATACAGGGCCAATCCTCAGAGAGGCAGACTAGAGCACCAAGACAGCACACCCAGCTAGCAGCCAGCAGGGGGCCCAGGGTAGAGACAAGGAGAGGAAAGGAAGTGGGTGCGGGCAAGGACAGTATCAACAGGAAATGCCCTTGGAACATGCCTTGTAGCAGGCTGAGGCCTGGCCGCCACCACCCCCACAGCTCTCTAGTCTCGGTTCTCCCTGAGATGTTGCAAACCTGTTTGCCTCTGCATGACAAAATGACACACCTCCACCCGAGAGCCCTCTTTCTTATAACACCAGGACGCCCCAGCTTCCTGAGGAAACAAAGACACATCAAGTCTCAGAAGTTCTGGGAACATCTGTCCGAGCTTGAGGCCACAGACAGGGAGGGGCATGGCAAAAGCCCTGAAGCCAGACACACACCTCTAAGATACAGAGGGAAAGATGGGCAGTGACTGCCTCCAGACTTGAGTGCCCAGCACCCATGAGCCTGAGACTTCCATGAAGGGCACAGGCCTGGTAGGGCTTCAACCTGCTATGTCCTGGCCTGCATGCATCTACCACCATCTACCATACAGCCATCTCCTCCTCTCAGAGCTGGATCTCCCTCTTCATCAAACAGAAATGGCAACCCCTGCTCAGTCCTTCTACTAGGACTCGAGAGGATCCGGAAGGGAGGTCTCCTGAAAGGGCACTACTACTTAGCAGAGCCCAAGGCTGTGCTCTCACTGTGGCCACAAAGCCTGAGAGGAGCTCTGCTCTGCTTTGCTGACTGGTACTCAGGTTCAGGGAGGTTCGGGAACTTGTCAAAGGCCTAAGGATTCAATGTCTCAAATGAGAACCAGGCCCAGCTCACTTGCCCTGTCTGTTCAAGCTGCCCTGCCACTTCCAGCCTGGATGGGATTAGTAAGTGTGGGAAGCTGCCTGGGGAGAGAAAACACCACCGCAGCCCTGAGGAATGCAGGGCAAAGCTGTGACAAGTCACTCAGGCTCAGGAAGAGCAGAGGAGACAGGACGGAACCAGTGGGAGAGATGAGTAGGAGACCAGGGCCTCTCAATTTGCAGGGGTGGCGGAGGACCAGCTGGGGGAGTGCCAGGGAGAGGGCAGGCCTGGTCGCTGTCCAGGCCCCATCTAGCTCACAGTGATCTTGGGCAAAGAGCCTCACCCTTCTGGGCCCCAGGTTCCTCAGGTACACAACAACATGACCCTTTCAGCCGTAAGGCCGATGGACTGGTTTAAGCCAAGTCCTCCCGCACCTGCTTCAACCTCAAACCTGGGCCTAAGAAAGGCAGCTCTGAGCACTCAGAAGCTGCCCACTTTCCTACAGTCTCAGGGAAGGTCTCCAAACTGTGCTTCCCCCCACATGGAAAGGCAGGATGGGGTCGGGGGAGAGATTCCTGGGAGGCTAGCAGCCAGGCATGAGACAGCGGAGGGAAGGACAGAGTGCAGCCCTGTCCCACCTGCCACCACATCAGTCAGCAGCTGCTTCTGCTGGCAGGCTTTCCCCCAGGGTATAGTCCACAATTGGCCTGCATGTAACTGCAGGATGCCTGCTGTGAACAAGACCCACGTGCAAGATGGCAGATCTGTGAGCTGAGCAGCCTCCCCAGAACCTGGAGTGATGCCATCTCTAGTCTTTGGGGTACAATGAGAAGTACGGCTTTCATCTCTTCAGTTGATACTTACCAAACGCACGTAGGTCTCAGGAGCTGGGCACTATCATTCCCATTTTGTAGAAAAGAAAACTGAGGTCTACATGAATAACCTGCTCAGAGTGGAGCAGCTTAAGAATGACAGAGCTAGGAGTGAGCCCTTGACCTCTCAGTCCCGGGCTCGTTCCCCTCTCAGTGCTCGCAGATCTCCCGTAACCTACTAAGATATTTATAGCCTTAGGAGCTAACGTTATAACAGGATGATTGGGAGACAGCACAGAAGACATAATTGCCTACCAGACGACTGTTCTCCCTAATGCAACGAGAATGTTTTATTCTTAGTAATATAATTTAAGTATTGGTTAATTTTACCACACTGTAGGCTCCGCTCTACTCTCGCGTTGAGTGCTAAAGAGACAGGCCTTCTCCTGCAAGGACAGACATTTTACCAGCTGGAGGAGGCCAGAGATGAAGAAGCCTTAGTGAGCAGACAGGAGCCCTGGTCACTAGGGCAACCGAGAGGATAGGTATCTGCCACCTGCGTCCTGCCCAAGCCTGAGCCTCAGAGGCGCCGGGGACTCTCTATACTAGAGGAAGGCAATGAAGGAGGCAGCCTGGGCCTGAGATGACGATGTGACAATAACAACTCTTGGTCACTGGCCAGATGTGGTGGATGATTTGCACCCTTTGGCTTGTGTGGTCTTCATAGCAACCCCATGAGGCAAGTTATTATTGTCCCCACTCTGGGGAAAGGAAAGAAACAAAACAGAGTCATGCACAGTTACACATGCCCATAGAAGCAGAAAGAGCAGACAGGCGTTCAAGGCCGGACTTGGCTACATCGTGAACTGAAAGCCACCTTGAGCTACAGAACACTGCAGGAGATCTCATCTCAAAACAAAAACAAAACGAATGAGGGTCCTGAGTCCATCCCAGGTGAGAGGGTGACACTGAGATCAGAGTCTTAGCCCACTGGGCTCCCATAAAACCATTGCTTCTGTAGATGGTCCACTTATGGCCATTTCCCAGTGTAAAATGTTCCCGCCTCCCTCCCTCATCAACCACATACCCTTTGCTACCAGCCCTTTAAGATAAGAGGCTTATCTGACGTGAAAGCATTTGTACTAGAGTGGATTCCTGTTTTCTAAACTCTCTTGACTCTACCAGTGGCTGTGAAAGTGAAGGACAGTGGGAAACAATGGGCACTGGAGATGCTGAGGGGCTCTTTGCACACATCTCTGCTGTACCAGACACCAAGGGCCACCCCCAACCTCCCTTCAGAGACCAGTTTCTGTACCAACCAGCTCAAAGCTAAAGTACCAACAGTGGGGCAGATGACGGAACAGACCAGCTGCACTCCAGCAAAGCCAAATCTCTTGTAGTTACTGGACAAGAACCCGCTCTCACTGTGGGCACCAGGGACACCATATGAGCATGGGGCACTCCAGAACTAAGGGCTGGGATTGAAAGGCAAGTGCTGGAGGGGTGTTCCTTCTAAACCTGAAGCACAGTAGAGGCAAGACCTCACTCCTTTGTATTATCCAGACATAGCCAGTTCTGAGGATGGGGAGAGCATGGAGCAGGTACCTCTGTCTTTCTCCCAGTCAAATCCATGGGTCTGTGAGGTAGCCCCTTAAGAGAAAGGTAAGGAGGCTCTGTGTGACACTACTTGCCCTACCCACACTCCTGGGCCTAAGGAGCCCAGTGAGGTGAGTTCACACGAGGTCACCCGCTTCGTTGAAAAGCAAGACAGGCAAGAATGCATGATGACTACTGTGTCAACACTTGAGGCTAACGTGGACCACAGTGCAGCCACAGGTGCACACAGGCCTTGAGTTTCTGGCATTTTTTTTTTTCTATTTGCTGATGGGAAGACAGCTTGGAGCTCCAGCATGCAGAAATATCTCCTCAGGCCCAGGTTAGAAACCCTTTATAACACACTGGCTACTTCTCTCATATTCAGGTGACACAGCTAGACTCTAGACACAACCACCTTATCTCTCCACTCCAACCCCAGGACTGCTCCCATGATGAAACTTATCACATCACACAGATGGTTAGGAGGCCTAGTGAGTCTATGTAAACTCAGGGCTGGCACCAAGACCCAGCAGGGTGGATGACTAGCCTCTTGGATGTCAGTCAGAAAACCACAGGCTCCTGAATTTGACACTTCATCACCTGACCTCACTTTCTCAGGCCAACCAGGCATTGCTGAGGAAGAGAAAGAGCCACACTGTTGGGATTCTGGGAACCTCACAAGTGGGCTTTGCCACTGTAGCAGATGAGCTATCAGCATCCGGGAGACTTCTTGCTGGCAGCTGGGACTGGATCAGGCAGGAGCCTCCCAGGTCTGGAGTGAGTCCAGTGAGCACGAGTGGACACCCAGATCCTCTTCTTGACTGGGTACTGTGCCCAGCCATGGTTAGCTGCTGCCAGCCTCTGGAGATTCCTCATACCACCCTCCATGGAAAAGCTTTCTGCTTGTCTGCCCACCACCTCCATTCTATCACCCACGTTTCTTGTCTTCACAACACTGTCTGATATGATCATCTTTGTTGTTTTTTATTATCCATCCATGCCAGACAACAGCTTCCAGACAGCAGGGCCCTCAGCTATCCTGCTCCACACTGGATCTTGAGTACGTGCACCTATCCCCAGATGAATTCACTGAGAGGGAAGGATGGGTAACACTTTCAGTGTTCAGCATGGTAGATCGCCAGGAAGAAATAGATCAAATGGGTGACAGAGAACTGGAGTACGTCCCTTCTAAGTACAAAGAAATCTGGAAAGGTACCTAGATTCTGCCCGCTGCAGCAGGTCCCAAGACCCTGGGAGACAGACATGCAAGTGAGTATGTCTGAAGCCAACTCATACAACACAAATCCAGCTATGTGCGGCAGTAGTGTGGAAACACAGCAGGCATCTTGGACCTACGATCCCTGAATGCCTGTGACCAATGGTCTCAGGGAGCTCTGCAATGTAAAAGACAAAGGTGTTCCCAAGCAGCAGAGTTATAACAGAAGGGCTGGTTCAGAGACTGACACATTGCAGACTGTAAAGAAACCACAACAAGAGTAGACACTGTCCAACTGGTTGTGCAAGGTCCTGGTGTAGAAATGACAATGGAAGCAACTCTATTTCATGGATGAGCTGCAAGCATCTGGTGAAGCCATGATCAGTGTAGCCAGCAAATGCAATCCTTCTGAATGGATAAGAACACTGATTAAAGAACACATGACATGTGGCCTATGATGGGGTTGTACAATTTGGAGTCAAAGAGGAAGAAGAAATGCTGCAAACAAGAGGACAACAGCATCAAGGAGTTCATAGAGCTTGACCTAAAGAGCCCACATGAAGTCAACTCTTTGCACAAGGACAAGAAGAAAAAAATGTGTGTGTGTGTGTGTGTGTGTGTGTACACACGTGCACATGCGCATGTATAAAACAATGTGCCTTTGGGGCTGGAGAGATGATGGCTTGGTGGTTAAGAACACTTACTGCTTTTTCAGAGGTCCCAAGTCCAGCTCCCAGCACCATCAAGTGGCTCACAACCACTTTTAACTCTAGCTTCATTGGATGTGATACCCTCTTCTGTCTTCTGCAGGTACCTGCACACATGTGGTACACACTCTCTCACACACATATTACATATCGCTAAGAATTAATAAATCTTGGGCTGGGCGTGGTGGCGCATGCCTTTAATCCTAGCACTCAGGAGGCAGAGGCAGACAAATCTCTGAGTTCGAGTCCAGCCTTGTCTATAAAATGAGTTCCAGGACAGCTAGGGCTGTTACACAAAAAACAGACAGACAAAACAACATCAACAACAACAAATTAATATTTCAAAAAACTCTGTGCCTTAATTGCAGGGTGAGAAATGGGTGCCAAGTACCGCACTTTGTTTAAGCACCTGTTCTTTCATTTTCCCAATTTGAGGAATAAACTTTTATATCTCTTCATTATTCCATGGCATATGTAGACAATTTAAAATTGGGTCATGACTCTGTGAAATCAATGGACTTCTGAAGCTAAAGAGGGCACCTAGAGTCTATTCAATATTACAGTTGTTTTGAAAAAGAATGGCAGGATCTACCTCAAGCTCTGAAACATGGCCGCTCTGACTATGGAAGAATTACATGTGCTGTACTTTAGACGAGGTCTTTCTAAAACCTTCTGGACTCTACGCTTCTTACACAGGTATTTTGTACCTAAGAACAACAATAAATAACAAATTCAGAAATTGCTATTTTTTTTTCTCTTGAGACAGGGTCTCAGAGTATTGGCTAGGCTTGAACCCTTTAGCCTTGTGGGGCTTGGGACTGTGTGCCAGCACATTCAGTTTGAAATCACTCGGGCTGGCAGATCAGAATTTTAGCATCCACAACAAATGGGCCACTTGTTTTCACCAGCGTTTTACAGCGAGGAAGCAGAGGCTCAGGGAAATTCCATGTCTTGCCAAAGTCCCACAGCCACATCCACAGCAGCTCCACCTGTTCCAACGACCTTGCTCCTGGCCTGTTCCCAGCCTCCTGGCAGCCACAGGCTCCTTCCTACCTGCCCTCTTCCCCCTTGGCCACCGAAAACAGCTAGCATGATACGTAGAACAGGCTAACCACAAATGTTAAGACTGCAGAACCAAACGGCACTCTGGCAGAGTGTGGGTCATAACAGGTGACATCCCTTTCTGTGAAAACCTGGCCTGTCCCTAGCCCCATCCGGCAGACAGCCCTATGTGAAGAAAAGGTGGCCAGAGGGCCTGGGAAAGCTTTTGCCAGACATCAAACTAAAGAAAACACTGCTGTGATAAGGATTAGGGATAACGTTGGGCAATATTCTGTACATTGTGCCACCAAGCAGCTATGAGTCATCTCAGCAGGGGTCCCTGGCTATATGCTGCCTCCTGCACACGGCCATGTGCCCAACCCTAACTGCATTCCTGAGAATGGGCAGGTGCCTATCTTTCACGCCAGCAACCTGGGAAGGTGGCGCCATACTTGGAGTTTTCCTCCTCAGTTTAGCACCTACTACCCAACTTTGCCTTGTCTAGTCATTGGATCATCAACTTCCACAGTCCTCGGTGGCTGTGCTACCCAGGCTCAGCACAGACTCTTAATCATATGCCCTGAATTCAAACTCCATACCAGCTAGGACTAACACCTGGCTTCCGGTAAGCCATTTCATCAAGTCTCTATACTTCCGTCCTATGCCAATGCATAGGCTATATCTGCATTAGGGCTAACATAATAATCGGTGGGCCAGTTTCATACAGTACTGAGAGCAGTGCTCCATATGAGTGCTTCTGTAGGGCTTACAAGTCCATTGTTACTACCTAGTCCTTTTTCAAGAACCCCTAGGATGGTTTTGGTGCCTTAGCTTAGCATGTGCTCCATCTCAGCTAACTGCTTATGCACCTCCTTCCCAGAGAGAAACAGAGGTTAAAGTGTGCACCAACCCCAGTGTCTGCTACACAGTGGGAGCTTACAGGAAGCATGGAACATCCTAGCCTTGGAAGCTTACTCCCTTTGGAAAACTGCAATCCCTGTCACTCCCATCATATAAGTCTGAGCAGATTACCACCCCACTCCCCCTATGTGGCTGTCCTAAGGGGCCACAGAAGGAACTGAAGGAGTGGGGGTGGGGCTGCTACCAAGGCCAGCTTTGCATTGTTCCACATATCCTCATCATTCACGAGCACAAATCAAGTCTGTGCCAACATCCATGATGTCTATGCTGAAAACTTCCCAACTTTATTCCTGGGTCCCTGGAGATGCTCCGGACCCTGAACAGCACTGGGCTCTGAGCTGGCTGCTGCAATTTCAACCCTGGGATGGCCTCTGTTCACTGAGCTTGAGGTGCGGCACAGGATAAAACCATAGCCACATGAGGCTTTTAAATGCTGGAGCCAACCATCCCCGTCCTTATTTTTACAAAGCTGCTACAAAACCACCTTTCAGGGCCAAGTTATTTTTCTTACAAATTAATGCACTATAGCAACTTCTGAGCTGGTTGTCCACTTCAGTCAGAGAACACATCAGGCCAGAAGGGAGACTCCTAAATCCCCAGCCTGGGAGAATCTTCCAGAGCTTGGTCTGAATGATGAGAATCCCAGTGCCGCTCTGGCTGCCTGGGTTTTGTTCCACCATATTGAGAGGCATAGCTCCATCAAAATTCTTCGAGGGACAGGAGGGAGTGAAAGCACAGGAAATGAACACTCCCTGTTCTGGCCCACACTTTCTCAAGCATGGCAAAGACTCAAGGGCGGCCTGGAAAGAGCTCTGCAGGACTGGACAAGCGGGCCAGCCAATGCTTCCAGCTAGTATGGGAACATGGTGCTTCTGGGCACCAAGAGGCAGCACAGGCAATCCACCCCACGGAAGGGTGCCCAGGTGCCCCATTCTCACAGACCCATCCCCAGTCGCATTCTTATTTGCCACTTTGAGAGCACAGAATGGCCACACGGGAGCCAGCTCAGGGCGAGGCAGAGCTGGAGGCAATCATGGGGTGGGCCTCCTTATGTACGTCACTGCCACACATTCCTGAACACCAAGATAATTGTCCTGAGCCCTTTCAAGTACCAGCTTTTGGTAAGAAGTTGCTACATAATCCAATTTCTTTCTGAAAAGGGAAACTGAGGCACTGGGCTATCTATCTCAGGGGCCAGATAGTACATACTAAAGGTAGGCAGGTTGAGGGGCCCCTGTTGAAATGCCCCAGCCTTGCCAGGAAAGCCACAGATGTCATGTGCATTGAGAGGTCCCATTGTGTGTAAAGAGAACCTGCATCCCATCATCAGACTCTTTACTTGGAGAGGCTGAGCTGAAAGCTGCCACCATCCCCGGAAGGTACGTTTTTAAAGTCCCATAGAATACTCGCTCCTCTCAAGCCGGGTGGTGGTGGCACATACTTTTAATCCCAGCACTTAGGAGGCAGAGGCAGGAGGATCTCTGTGAGGTCAAGGTTAGTCTGGTCTACAAGAGCTACAACAACTAGAACTGTTACACAGAGAAACCCTGTTTCAAAAAAAGAAAGGAAGGAAGGAGGGAGGGAGGGAAGGGAGGGAGGGAGGGAAGGGAGGAAGGAAGGAAAGAAGAAAAAATGTTCCCTCTTCTCAAAGTATTGAAAGGAAAAGGAGGTGTGCTAGCAGGGCCCCTACAGAGCCCAAGATGCTGGACTTCATGACTGTGAGTGCTCCTGAGTGATGAGGTCGTCCCTGTGGTCCCTCTTGTGCTATCAGGTCTCCCTAGGCTTCCAGGATGGGACAACTGGGAAAGCCTAAGTGGGGGACAGAAGGAACCCTTCATTTCTTCTACCTTACCTATCCTCTCGTGGGCCTGCCCCTTCTGGAGGCTGCTGGGCTTCAGCAAGACTACCTTCAGTGTCCCACTCTGTCACTGCTCCGAACTTAAGTCTCAGATTCAATAATAATCAATTTTTGCCACACTTCATTCAGAATGATGACAACTGTCATTTCCGAATGCCTAGAATGTTCTAATACTGAGTAGGAGAGTCTAGAATGTGCTCCCTGGATGATGCATTTGATCTCCCAGCTGCCATCACAGGACTGTAGACCTATACTTTGAGCCTGACTACTTGGATGTATTCACACTGAGAGCCCTCTCTGCAACCCTAAGGAACCCTGGCACCCTGAACCCTGCCTGGGCCATGTGATTGGGAGCACAACAAGCACACCTTTGAAACAACTCCTAGCTTCGTGACTAGGGCAGTAATTCTGAACTTCCCAGTTTCTTGTGTAAAACAGCAAGGAGCTGCTTTCTCGGGCTGTAAGGACGATACCTGTGTTGCCTATGCCCAGGAGTGGCATATGCCAACCTTGTTGTTGAGTATCATTGATTCAGCAGCTGACTGTCCATCAAGAAACTAGGCCTTTGCCCCACTTCATTCATTCGTTCATTCATCCATCCATCCATCCATCCATCCATCCATCCATCCATCCATCCATCCATCCATCCAAAGTAAGTATCCAGTGAACTACTTGCACTTCTCTGTTATACATACAGCTCCTCCAGGGCACAGGGAGCCCACAAGCATTCACACCTATCACACGGCTCAGGAGTATCTCCAGACATGGCTAAGTTACCCTATCACCAACACTGCTACCAACACTGACCCCACTAACAAGCAAGACCAAGGGAAGAATGGTCATAGAAATGGGAGGGATCACTGGGTATTTGCAAGACTCACATCTGGATCTGTTCCCTATCCTTGTATCTGAGTATCATGTGAATACCGCACCCAAAGACCACAGTCCACAAGCCCTGCTCTCCCTCTTTCTTCTCCCCTGCTGCTACTCTGGGCTAGCCTGACACCGGAGCTGTGGATGTTGCAGCTTCCTTCAGAAGCAGGGTCAGGCGTACTAACCTCCTTCTGCAGCCTCATCCTGTCCTACAGGGCATTGCTGAGTACAGGACACGTGTGCAAGTGCCTGTCCGGAGCCTGAGAGGAAACGATGTCATTTTGTTATTTGCATGTTGATCAAACTTCCAGTGGGTGGGGCCTAGGATAAATGAAGTACGGGACTCCAGTAAAAGGTTCCAACATGAACCATGTCCTCCTCCTTCCTGGAAAGGACTGTGGCAGAAGGCTGATCAGGCAGGTGATCCAAACCATAGAGAGGGCAGTTAGCACTTGAATAAAGTTGACTAGGTTAGGCTCTGACTCAGGGACCACATCCTAGGCTCAGGTGCAAGAACCCATAGTTTGGCTGCCTAGGGGCAAAAATAAAACACAGTAACCTCCCACAGAGGAAGACTGCCTACATCCAAAATCCTTTCAAAGGCTAGAATAATCAAGTTCAAATACAGATTCTGATGTGGCAGGCTTGGGGTTTACGCCAAATTCCAAATTTCTACCAAATGGCTGAGCAATGCTAGGTGCTGGTGGGAGGACAACCTGCCCAGTGTGAGCTGGAAGCTTTCTGCAGCCATTTTCAGGCATTTATAAGAGTTGGCTATGATCTTAATCTAGTCTAGGATTCATATTCTTCCAGAGGGCCTACCAGAAGCCTCCATTTCCCCAGATTTCCCTCTACTCCCACCTAGGGATTATGTAGAAACCAGAATTATCTGGCCCAAGTCTGCTGGGTTTGTGAAGACCTTGAATTCATCTCCTCCTACCAATCTGGGAGTCTCTGGGCCAAGTCTCCAAGGTCTCTTGAGCTAAGTGTTGAACACCTCTGGGGCCCAGTACATCTTCCAGTAAACAGTTCAAAGGAACATTATGAGGCTAAAATGAGCTGACGGGATGTGGGGAGCAGCGTCAAACCCGAATAGAGGTTGCAGTGGTCTTTAGGTGCAGCTCCAGTTCTAGGTCCACACAGAACCCCATGCGGCTTACATCTTACTTGCCTAAGAAACCACCTCTTCACTTTGGAAAGGGGACAACTGAATACATGGAACTTCCCTTCAGATGGACTCCTAGAGTTGCCCAATGCCAGCAAATCAAACAGAGGCTTGCCCAGAGCCTTCGTTCTCTTCCTGGAAGCCTGTGACATGGCTCGGGGCTCCACCTGCTCTTTGGGGCCATGACCCACTCTTTCAACATCCACATTTCTCGGGGCTCCAAAAATGACCCCATGACGTCCAAGAACATTTGTCTGGTCTTGCCAGGTTCCTCTCATGTGCTGGGTGCCCAACATCCCTGGAGGGTAGCTCTAACACTGCCCCAAAACACTGAAGGCTAGCAAGGTGGCTCAGTGGGTAAAGGCATCTGGCATAAAACCTGGTGAGCTGGGTTTGATCCTGGAAAACCACAGGGTGGAGTAAGAGAACTGACGCCCACAGCTCCCAAAGATAGCAAAAGAACTTCAGGCAAACTGAGGCTGGAGGAAGAGAGCTGGCCTCTCCTGTGTCCTGTGATGATCCCCCACCAGCACAGTGTGCTCCTGTCTCCGCAGCTGCTTCAGCATGCGCCTCTTCCAGAGTATTCATCTCCATCCCCTCTCTTCAGGCCTGGCCAGCTGTGGAGCCTTCAGACTGGGGCTGCCAAGTCTCCGGAAGGGCTAGAGGGAGCAGCTTCCTGCAGTTGCTTCTCTGAGATACTGGTTCTTCCAAAACCTAGTTACACATACTTTTAGTGACTTCCTTGAACCAAATGGGTGGTGTGTCCTGGCCAGGCTCTGGTTGATCCAAAAGGCATGCCACACTCCTCTACACAGAACTGGCAAGGGCAGCTGCCTCGCCACCTGCTCTATGAATGGCAGATGCATGATGTGGCCTTGCACAGTGTCAGGGCAGGACTGGGGGCCTGATGACCTTTAGAGATACGCACTGATGTGAGTTTACTCTGTATGAAGGAAGCCTCTCTTCTGAGAGTTGCTTTATATGGTAGGACTGAGCATTTCTTTTGTTTTCTAAAAGAATTTTTTTTTTAAAAGTCACCCTTTCCCACACCCAAGAGGACTATCTGAGAGTTCTAGTCTGTCAAGGGGGACACTGTAGATGCTGTGGCCATAAAGAGCAATTAGCTCACACTCAACCAAAGCAGATCAAACCCTGTGGTGAGAAAACGGCAGCAGAGTGCTGGTTCTTCTATGTGGCATTCATTCATTTTCCTTAGTTCTCCACTGATGCTGGAGGATGGACAAAAGAGGACTAATCCAGATGGCTGAAACCATAGAATGTTCTAGATGAATCACCTCCTGTCAACAGAGAGAGACTGTCGAGGCAGTGCTTGGGGTGGCAGAGGACCATATCCCAAAAGACACCACCTGAGCCTGCACAGAACAGCAGTCTGCGGGTCTCAGGAACAGCACAGCCATGTTCAGCTCTGGGTCAGACTCAGCCATCAATCTCATGTCCATTTCAAGGATACCTCTGCTTCCTTCGCTGGTCCTTGCTGAGGCTCTCCCAGCCCTGCTGGCACCATGCTACTCAGGGTCTGGTGATCCTTGTCCTTGATAAGGGATCAGGAGCTAGATGAAAAAGGCCAAACTCCTTTCTGAATCTGTCAAGTGTCCCTTTTCCCTGCATCCTGAAGCCCACTGAGGTTTACATGGAGACTCGAAGGTTTACTCAGGTTTATA
Source organism: Dicrostonyx torquatus (assembly GCA_028555095.1). Classification (NCBI taxonomy): domain Eukaryota; kingdom Metazoa; phylum Chordata; class Mammalia; order Rodentia; family Cricetidae; genus Dicrostonyx; species Dicrostonyx torquatus. The sequence goes on along the minus strand of JAQHUG010000016.1, from coordinate 1,383,348 downwards.
TGGAGACTTGAAGGGCCACCACAGACCTCCCCATTTCCCCCCACCCCTGGCCAGGAGATGCTACCCCAGCTGTTGTAAACTGACTAGATACGGCACAGCTGAGATGAGATCCAGCATGACAAGCATTCAAAACCATGGAAGAACCCTTCCATGGCCCTATGCCAGCCCAGCCCTCCTCCAGTTCTGAGCTTAGAGCTTGGACTAGCAATAGTCTCTAATGGACAAGGACAACATCCTTTAACAGAAGGTCTGAGGCTCCAGAGGGAAAAGGCAGCCTGGCTGATAAACCCCTGGTATGCAATGACTGCAGGGAGGTGGCTCTACGGATGCCTGGTGAACCATCAGGCTTCATTTGTATTCAGAACAAGCAAGAAGAAACATGTGGGCTGGGGAGATGGCCCAGAGGGTAGAAACACTTGCCGTGCAAGCACAAGGACCTAAAACAATCAGTGTAATAGAGATTGGTAGTGTGAGTTTCTGCATGCCCAGTGCTCTTGCAAGAAGATGGGAGGTGAGACAGGAAACTCTCTAGGAGCTCACAGGCCAGAGAGCCTGGCATACACAGTGGAAAGCCAACAGCGACTGTGTCTCAAACAAGGTCGGAGGCAAGGACCAACAAGTGCTGAGGTTGTCTTTTGACCTCTACATGTGTGCTACGGCATGCACGTGCCTGCATTCACACACCACTGTACACACACAAGGAAAGAAGAGACAATCAAAGTAAGTGTGCAAATTGGATCACAGGGACTTATAATCAGGAAACTCTAAACAGAATATTCTAACCAAAGTTATGAATGTTGGGTGAAAGTTAGGGTGGCTGATTCTGCCAAGTACAGGCTACAGCTGAGAAGTTGGAGGCCAAGAGCAGTAACTGCACTTTGGTGGGTCCCGTAGTCCTCACTTCAGCATGCTTTCTGGAGCCCTTAACGCAATCAGCAGGCCCACTGCCCACCTGCTCTAGTCCGCAGCCAAACTTGCCAAGAGCACCTTGACTGCCTCCCTGACCTCCCTAGGCCCCTCAGCTCGTCATAGTCTATGGAGACATTTTCAGGGTTTCTGTTGCCCCAGGATTTCAAACCCTTGAATACTTCCACCCTGTGTGCAAAATAAAAGTCTTGTATGTATGTGAGTATGCAAGCATGTGTGCATGTATGTGGAAGCCAGAGGTGAACCCTGGGTGTCATTTCTCAAGAGCCATCTACTGTGTGTGTGTGTGTGTGTGTGTGTGTGTGTG
>JAQHUG010000016.1:1346926-1382028 GCA_028555095.1 Dicrostonyx torquatus | reverse complement strand
ACTTTCTCAACATAGCCCTGGCTGTCCTAAAACTCACCAAGTAGACTAGGCTGGCCTTGAACTCAGAGATCCAAGTTCAAATCTGCCCCCCTGAGTGTTGGGATTAAAGGTGTATGCCACCATTCCCAGATCATCTACTTTGTTTTTTGAGACTGGTTTTCTTATTGGGGCTGAGGCTCACTGATTTGGCCAGTGGGACCAGGGATCTGCCTGTCCCCAACTCCCGAGTGCTACCCTACTGCCTAGACAGGGATACTAAGGCCCAGGATGAAGACTGGGCTGCCCCAGATAAAGGTCCTGCCTACCTCTAGCCTCTGTAGCCTCAGTGCTTCAGCTCACACACAGCCTAGGAGTAACACGGAGATTTCTCTACAGCCTCCTTTCAGGGCTCTTGGCGGTGAACTAGTCATGTGATAGTAACAATGGCCCACAGGTCTTTTCTATCTGGCCAGCCTGGAGCTGCCCTGGGGAGTGCTGAGCCCTCAGCAGGAAAGGCTGTTTTCCTTCTGCCCAAAGACTGTGGCCCCTAGAAGACAGGGCTCACAGGACTCTGTGCCAGCACCATGCAGGCCTGGTAAGCCAAAGGTGCTCAGGGTTTGATCAGGAAGCTCCAGGAGCTCGCATCTGGCGAACTGTCCTAGGGAAAAAGAGGCACCCACTCCTAAGAGTCCTGGAGTCCCCAGAGCTCCACTGCTTCTCAAGTGAGGCATGGAAAATCACCAAGTGGCATGTGAAGCTGCCTCCCTGGCATAGTCCCAGGAGAGCTCCTATTTTTTTTTTCTCTTCCCCAGGAGATCAAAGCTATTATGTCAACATTTGGGTCCTCATCTGAGTGACCGAGAGTAGGCTGCTTATGCAACCTAAAGACTGAGCCTGGGAACAAAGAGGAATTCAAGTGTCTGAGAAGGCTTTTCCTGAAACATGGATTTTTCTCCTCCAAGGTGCTATGGTACCATGGACACACACCTATCTCTGAGAGAAAAGAAAAGCCATGGGACAAGTATTCCAAACACAGTCCGTTCCACAGTTGCAGGGCTTGGCCTACCAGCAACACATACCCAGCAGGCTGACCAGAGCTGAGGAGGAGCTCTGCCAGGGGAGCTGATCCACGGGCATAGGAGAAAAGTGCAGGCTCCTCAGCTGCAGCAGCTTCTTTCTGGAATTTCTTTTTCTTAGAATTTGCATATATTCATGTGTATTAGCAATACATGTATGTGTAAAAATGCGCACATCTGTGTGTATGCAGGCCAGACTCTAAGACTTTCCATCTCACTTTTATTTATTTATTTTTTGATTGATTGATTTACATGTCTGAGTGTTTTGCTCACATGAATGTCTGAGCACCGCATGCACGCCTGGTGCCCGCGGAGGTCAGAAGAGGGCGTTGGATCCCTTGGAACTTGAGTCATAGACAATTGTGAGCCGCCATGTGGGTGCTGGGAATCAAACCCAGGTCCTCTACAAGAACAAGTAACCACTGGACCATCTCTCCAGGCCTCCACCTCCTATTTTTCAGCTAGGCTGGCAGTCTCTGCCCCTCCCCCACCCAGCTGGAGTTACAGGTGTGCACAAGACCGTACTCTGTTCTTCCCATGGGTGCTGTGATCTGTAAGCATGCACTCTTAACCACTAAGCATTTCACGGTCCCTCAGTTCTCTTTCCTATAAAACTGTGCTGTTGAAAACTACATGCTAGATCCACAAGTACATGACCCCCTCTAGTCTCCTGAAAAAAAGCAATTGCTAATTCCATTTCACAGACATAGAGGGCTCAGTGGACACCAAGGGTGCCCAATTCAGACCAGCAATGGAAGGGTGGGCTCTGTCTTCACTTTGATTTGGCACTTCTTTCATTCCAATACAACCCAGAGCTCCACACCAGCCTGCCCTCCGTGCTGCAGATGTTCCAACCCTAAATTCCTCTCCCCACCGTCAGTAGCTTCCCATCTAAGCAGCAAGGCTGATGAGGGACCAAGGAGTAGGCAAGACAACAGGTGACACACAGGACACTGAAAGAGTAGACAAGGGAAGGCCACAAAGACTTAGGCCAGCCAGGCCTACAGCCAGGGATCTAGCCGCGCAAATGACAGGCTGACCCACAACTGCCAAGACTGCCTGAATAAGAAGTCACACATCCAGCAGCACGAAGAGCCATTCCACATGCTGACTAGAAGAGCCTGTCCCTGTTAACGGCAGCTCTATTGGTACACAAAGCAGAGAGGAGGCTGGCTGGAAAGAGCATCATCCAAGGGTGACTCTGCCCAGCCAAGAGCCAGGAGTCATCCCTAAGCATCTGTTATAACCCCTGCTGTCTGCAACAGCAGCTCTTCAGACGGCACAGTCCTGTGGCCCTGCTCCACCAGGCCCTCTGAACTCATGGGCAAGACCCCAGCTCCCCTAACATATGCCAGCATGCTTATTTCTACCTCGTGCTCTTTCCTGCCCCACAGCACCCCAGCCAGCTTTCATGAGTTTCTCAAACATCTGCTAACACAACAGTTGCTGCCTGTTCTGGGGCCTCCTCGGGGAGCTTGAGGATGCAGTGTGTGGGCAGCTGCAATCAATCAAACCTCTGTTTCGGCATCCCGAGCCCTCCCTGTGAATGTCTTGCTTCTGTTTGAAGCTCTGTTGAAAAATATAATTTGTTTTCTCTTTCAAACTGACCAGCCTGGAGGTAAAAACACAGTACCCAGGGGCATAGCATTCATGAGCAATCTTATTAATTGTTGCTTCTCTGAAGTCTTTGCTCATACTCATGATCCATGTCTAAATGGTTGTGCGAAACTCCGTACTTGGTGGGAGACAAGCAATGTCTGGTGCTCAGGCCAGGTCTCAAATGAAGCAGCAACTATCAAAGCCAGGGAAAGTCCTGCTGCTAAGCATTTCTCATGCTCAGCTCAGGCCTGCCCTCAGTGCTGTACACTGGCACTGTGGAAACAGTGGTATGGAACACCACAGGCAACAGGAACCACAGACCACTTGAGGAGGAAAGCATGGGAAATCCAGAGGACCAGACTCAGGCAGGATTGGATCTCATGGACTCCCATGCGGCCTTTGAACGGCTCAATCACAGAGTAGAGCCATAACTAAAAGTACAGGGAAGGTGTCGTTTCCCATCCGGAGTACTCCTTCCTACGATCAGTCCCTCCCAGATTCAGATGGCGGTGTCACCTGCGGTCTCATCTGGCATCCCTGGCCACAACCCTAACACTGGGATTTTAAGAAGATGTGAGCAAAGACAATTGGAAAGTATTTTGTTTTTTTTTGTTTTTTTTTCTGTATTTCACCTTCACTGCTGAGAGGGACAAGGGCCACTGCTGTTGGCTAAGACAGCTGTGCCCCAGGGATGTGGCAGGAGATGGGGTAGCTGTGGGCTCCAAGGATATTCAGCTTCAGTTTCAAGAGTGCTTGCCGGGCATGGGGAGAGAATGCTCACATATGGCCAGCTTCCAGGGGAGGGGAATGAATCCTATTCTGTCACCATTTCATCACCCTTGGCTCGCAACAGGGAGTTGAACAGGCACACCGATGGCCAGCAGACTGCCTCCTTACCATTTACAAGGGAGAAGAATGGGGCAAGAGGATGAACACACACGGGACGGTAAATGGCTAAGACAGAAAGTGGTACTAGGACAGGAGGAGGCAGAAAAGCAGTATCTATAATAGAAGACAGACTGCACCTCTGGGAACACTCAGCACGTGTGCATCAATCTGCCCTTGCAGTCTCTCACACTTCTTCCTTGGCCCTGCCAAGCGCAATAGTGAACTGTGCTTGTCAGCTCTGTTCATGTGCGAGACAGTACGTTGGGTAACATGGCCGTTGTGTGCACACACATATGGCTAGATACATAAATCTCTAGATCATACAAAAACTATGGATAGACACACACATGAAAGGACACGAAGATACAGGCACATGCATTCATGAACACTATAAGGTACATTGTGTTTACAGACCTGCAGTTGCTGTCTGAGCTCACAGAAAAGCGACCTGGGAAATGTAGTTACCCCCCCCCACACTTCAGAAAGTGTATCTCAAAGTGTGTTCTACAAGATGGCCTGTTGGTGGACGGTCTCCCTGGCCCCAACTCAGTGTCAGGGAAAAGACCAGGAAAATGATACAAAAGTAAAAACATTATGTCCTTTAGAACAGTTAGAAGGTGAGGATGTAGCTCAGAGCAAGAGTACTTTGCCCAGCATGCACAAAGACATGGGTTTGATTCCCAGCAACATGGGGGGGGCGGGGGAGAGGAAGGTAAACCATTTCCAAAAGGGGTTACCATCCTTCATCCCATGATATAAAGGCGCCTGCATTGGGAATGGGAAGTTAGAAGCTCATGCAGAGAGATCAGAAACTCCAGCTAGCTGCCTCCCTGACTTAATGTTTTGCTCTTTGCTGCTTCTGTCTATCTGTTACTAGCTATTTATCCTTTTAATTTGATTTGCTATGTACTGTTAAATTCACTCATTTAAACCAAAACCATGGCTATCCTAGAGCATTCTCCAGATTACACAGAACACACAACACACACACACACACACACACACACACACACACACACACACACTACAAACCTGTCATTTGCCTAACTCCCCCCACAGCCCTGAGTTGGTGTGGACCTGCTACACAGTAATGTTAAGCAAACTGCCAAGGGCTCCAGCACGTCATAACCCTTTTTCTGGAGGCCTTCTGGTTTGTCAACACCCCTCCTACATATGGATACAGAAGTAATACTCTATCCAGAAAGGGCCTGCAGGTCTAGGAACCAGCAAAATCTCAGTCCTCTGAGGAGATGTAATGGATAGCCCTGATATAACACTGACTTCTACGAGAGAGTGTGCGCCCATGGCACATGCTCCCGCTAAATCCGGGGGCAAGGAAGACTGGGCATCAGAGCATCGACCTCAGGGCTCTCTGCCCTCTCCTGCTGTCTGACTCTCAGAGCTCATCCTGACCTGGTTTCTTTTCTCCTGGCAGATTAGAGAGCACTGACTCCCACCAGCTGTGTAAAGGCCAAAGGGAAGCCCCACAAGCACACACCCTCAGGGTCTAGTCTGGGCCCTAGGGGGCCCCTCAAGGAACTTGGTTTATTAGAACACCAGCTGCTCCAAAGGTCTAACCAAAAAGACACTTTGTACCTTTATCTAAAGTGTTCAGACACCTGGCCCCAGACACCACGTGCAAAGAGGTAGGTTCCTTTAGAAGAACACACAAGTGGAGAGAATATATGAACCAAGATCAAAGACCTAAGAAGCAGGCTGGGAGGCAGCTCAGGGAAGAAAGGGCTGCACCGATCCTGGGGCCAAGCCTATCCTACAGACGCAGAAAATCACCTAAAGTCTTCCTCCACCCACGCTCAGACTTTGTACTCTTCTCAGCTGAAAACATCCAGGGAAGCCACAGCGTGCAGACTACCATTCCACCTCAACCATCCGATACTGCAGAACCCAGGCTCAGGACTCTACAATGTCCTGACTGAGTCCAGGACTCCTTTTAAAGATGTGTTTGAGTGTTTTGCCTGTATGTATGTATGTATGTATGTATGTATGTATGTATGTATGTATGTATGTATATGTATCACATGCATACCTGGTACCCCTGGAGGCTAGAGAGGACATCAGATCCCTTGGAACTGAATTTATGAGCAGTTTTGAGCCACCATGTGGGTACAAGAGCTAAACCTGTGTCCTCTGCAAGAACAGCAAATGCACTTAACCACTGAGCCATCTCTCCGGGCCCCTAATCCAGAACTCTTTACAAACACATAAGGATGGTCTCAGGACTGATTATCAGGCCCCTTAGCAAGTCAGGGCCACCTCCTGAGACCACATACTACTGCATGAGAGCCAAATCAGGCAGAATCACAGAGCTCCATGGAAAGACGGCTGGCCAGAGATAGATGACTCCATCCTCAGGGCCTGACCTCTGGCGATAGGGTACACATTCTTCCCCAGGGACTCTCTCCTTTCCTTGTGCTTTGGCCCACCACTGGGACACTCATGGCCAAGCAGCCAGCAAAGGTGGACTGGCTGAACCAGGGTGGCCTTCTCAGGCTCCAGTGAACCTTCCTGGATGTTGGAGGCCTGCCTGGAACTGATGAGGCAATCCATACATGTGGGCACAACCCCATCGAGCAATATATTTTTAAACAGTTTCTACACACATGAGACCAGAAAATGTCTTCAGTGATGGGCAGCAGTGTTATTCCAGCTTGTGGCCAGTGGAATCTAGCAACACCTGTAAGCTGTTTTTATTACCTCTCTAGCTTATTCACCAATACAACTTGGCATACCAAAGTTAACTGAGGCTGTGTGAGTACCCAGAACCCAGGGCTCTGTTTCCTTCAGAAGTCACTGAATGCTGTCCTCCTTTAACCTACTTCAGTTTATCTGGAGACGGAAACTTCCTCTCAGTAACCAACACACACGTTCAGTTACTGTCCAGTGAGAAAGCCAGAAAGATCTGCTAGGAGGAAGGGCCTCTGTTGGAACCAAGATGGAAGTCATGGAAGCTGGACATGGGAGGAGGCAGGAGCTCTGTCTCAAGTCAACCCATGGGCACGGGGGTGGCACAAGCATATCACCAACTTGTCCCCAGGTGTCCTTTGTGAGGCCTGGGCTAATCTGTAAAGGTGGCTCAAACTGTGAACTCTGAGGCCACCTCAGATAGATACCTGTACCTGTCTTCAGTGGGGAACTGACAGACTTGGAGAATGAAAGGAACAGAAGGTAACTCCATGAGTAGAAAACATGTCTTTCTTGAAATTAGGTGGTTCTACGGGGCAGGGACTATTGAGGAGAACCTAAGAGTGCTTACTGGCTACACCTGTCTGATGCAGAGCAGTCACCATGAGCCTGCCTGCCCTGGACCTGACCATGGTCTAAAGAATGTGGCCAACCCTCACTAGCAAATAGATCGTCATTTCCTCAAACCAAGCAGTAACCAATGTTTTTATAGAGAACACCAAAAGTGAATACATTAGAGCACTGAGCAAAAGGCCTCTCAGATGGGCATGGAGCCAAAAAGACCATGTTTTGCCCACCGCAGTCATCCATCCTAGCGTTAACAGTCACAAGGACCAACGTCACACCATAGGTCTCACCGTCTTCATCACATCCTAAGACCTCTATAGTAAGAACCAATCAATGCAGCCAGCCCTCACTTAGGCTCTGACCCTGTCCTGATGGTGGTGTCCAACTCCAAGACCATCTCATTCAGATCGATACCCTGGAGAAGTGTTGGCACAATGCCGGACTGCAAGACAAAGAGGACAAAGACAGGAGAACAGGAGCACATGGGAGAGGCTCCTCCTACAACAGTATCAAGGACAGTTGCAGAGATGGCACAGAGGGTACTGATGGCAATTTCTAGGTAGTCTAAATGTTTGACAGTTTAATCAAAGGGACTGATCCCTTCCTACCTTTTCTAAAGTCATTAACTCATGGCCCTGATCTAGGGACCAGCATAATCTGGGTGATACTGAACACTGGAGTTCAGGAAAAGAGGTACCAGCAAAGGGCCAGAAGAGGATTAATTAGTGTTTGGTCACACTGGACTCCCAGCCAATGCCTGCCTCTCACCATCTGTCTGCTCCTGTTCCACTGGCAATGAGCTTAACAAGATAAGAGCATGCCTCATTTTAAGTGGAGAGAACCAGATACTTAAGAAAAAGAACTTGAAAATGAATTTTTTTGGATAGTACTTTCAAAACAAGGGAATTGAGTCCCAAACATTTCTGAAAGTATCACTGTGCACTTAACTGGCTGGACCAGGACTAAAAGTCCCAGAGAATAGCGAGTTGCTTCTGGAGACTCTTCTAGGCCATTGGGACACTTACCTGTGCCATTTTGGCAAGGTCTAGAGAAGGCCTTTGCTCCTGCACTTCGTCAGGACGCCGCCGTTTCACACCAATCTTCTTGTCGTTAAGGACGCACGGCTGGGAGCGGCTGCGGGCAAGTCCACTGGAGCGTCTTGCCAGCTCTGGCGTTGAGGCAGGTGTGCTGTTGGCTGAGGGGGGACAATATTCTGGGAAGGAGAACTGCTCATGTGAGCAAGAGAGGGACCGCTGCAGGTCCAGCCGGCCCCCTCCCACAGGGTGTGGGTCAGGGCTCCAGGCATCGCCCACCTGTCCACAGGGAGCTGAACCTGGTGCTCCTTGGCAGGGCTGTCCCCCAAAGGGCTGGTGTAGGCTTGACTGGTGGCACGGTGAGGAGAGCCCATTGGCCCGAGCAGGGAGGCTGAAGCTAGAGCTCCGCTGCATGGGGCTGACACCATTGGAGTAGCGCTGGACGCTGCCCCCACTGTAACATCGTCTCTTCTCCACAGGAGTCCAGACTTTGGACCCCAAGGGCCGCCATGATGTTCGGCAGCTGGACATCTCATCAGAGAAGGATAGTGACCGGCACTGGCGTTTGCTTGGGGGAGCTGAGGGGTTCCCGTTGTGGTCACTGATGCTGAGGTCTTTGATTAAGCTGGTCACTGCACAGGCAGTCACCGCCTCCTGGTGCCACAGGGAGCCATCCTGACACTTTTCAGGCAGACACTCCCAGATGCTGGCGCTTGGCTGGTCAATCTGAAGAGGGCATTTTCTGTCCAGGTCTCGCCATCTGTCATTTTCTGGTGCATAAATACAAAGAGAAAATAGGATCTGAGAGGCCTTCCCAACACTCTATGTTCCTCTACCAACTGCCTTTTTGCTATGTAGTACTCTGGCACCAGAAAGGGTCTCATAAATCAATCACTTCCACCTTACTTTACAAACGAAAACAGGCCCAGAGGAATGAGGCCCAACATGCTGAGTTGGAAGCAGAACATGCATGTCCTTGGGTCCATACTCATTTCTGGGGTTCCTGATCCAGTTTTCCTCTCAACATCCCAGGATGGTGGCTTGTCCTGAGTCCTGCCCTGGTCGGGGGCAGAGTCAGGGGAGCAGTGTAAGTCAGCATATGGCAGACGACCACAATCAACACTAAGTCTTGGCCACTTCAGATGGTCAGGGTCAAGATGGGGCTAGGATATCGATAATTTAGCTCATCTGAATTCCATCATCAAAACATCTGCTCACTAAAGATACAGAATCTTTTATTGACGCCTTCCACCAAAATATCCAACAATATCAGCATTGACACCAGGGGCCAACCACAGAACTTTCTTCATATTCATTTCAATTCTTGCTGAAACTGAGATATATAAAGCATTTGACACAAACAAGAGTAACACTTAGAGCTGGGCGGTGGTAGTGCACTCACTCGGGAGGCAGAGGCAGGCGGATCTCTGTGAGTTCAAGGCCAGATCAGTCTACTGAGCAAATTCTAGGGACAGCCAGGGCTAAACAAAGAAACCTTGTCTCAAAAAAACCAAACAAACCAAATAAATATATAAATAAATAAAAAGGCTATTTTTATTCAAACTCTGTTTGAATGCATGAATCCATGGCTGGTCCAACTGTGGGATGCTGCTCAATCTTAACTTGAACTATTATTTCAGTAAAAACGTAACAACAAAGTAATGTTTTTGTTTTTTGTTTTTGTTTTTTTTTTTACTATAGAATCAGGAGCCATGCTAGGAATTTTAGGAGATGCAAAGATCAATCTGGCAAAGTTCTTGTTCTCAGATTTACAATACAAAAGCAAAGATCAGAAACACATCTGTCGGGAGTGACCCGTCTATCTCTGAAGATCTGTATATGTGCACTCACTGGCAAATGTAACAGCTTGAGCCAGGCGGTCAGGGGAACTAGAAATGCTAGACAGTGCTAGAAATGGCACGCAGTAGGTATTTACACCCACAGCCATGCAGATCACTCACTGAGCGTGAACGACATCCACACAGCATCCTGCATGAAGGATCACCCTCGCCCAGGGCAGGCAACACAGCTCTATGACATAGTGAAAACTCAGGCCAATCTGACACTGGCCCTGCCTCAAGAAGCTTACGGTGCAGGAAAATGTACTGTGTTTCAAAAGACTGCTCTATCTTAGGTGATGCACATTTCAGGTAGCAAGAACTGTCAACTGTGCTCCCCAGCACTGCTCTGCTACCTCCTCCAGACAGGATGCTACCCTGTAGTTTACGGCCTTGAGCCCGTGGCAAACCTCCTGCCTCATCTTCCCAAGTGATGGAATTAGATAGGAGACACCATGACCACACCTGGCTTACAGGGGTCACTTCTCTCAAAGGCCACTGAGAAACACCTGGACTGAATGTCACCCAAAAGTCACCTAATCCACCAGGTGAGGGGATAAACAATTTAGCCCAAGAGGGTGTGTCCAGGAGCCAAAGGATGCTAAACCAAGGCTAGATATAAAGTTCCTTCTTCCCAGACTCTCATGACTCTGCTAAGCCATGAGACCGGTGGCCTGAGGGGACTGTAGCCTGGGCAAAGGACACAGGACTGCACAGGGCTCTAAATACTGAGAGTCTCAGATTTACTGCAAGTTTAGCTGGACAGCTGGGAACAGAGCAGGACTGTGGCTGAACATCCAAAGACCTCAACTCAGAATCTTCCCCACCCTGATGGAGGCAGCTCTGATACCTATTCTTCTAGGCGTAGTTGATAAATTACTTTCAAATATAAACATTATCCCCAAAAAAGGCTTTTTGCAAGCTGCTTATATTGTTCAAGTATGCCTTCATTACCCGGGGAAAACATTCCCTTCCAGTATTCCATTCCTTTTGAGTGTTCTCCCCTTCCCCAAGTGTGATGTGTGTATGGTGTGTGTGTGTGTGTGTGTGTGGTGAGTGTGTATATGATGTGTGTTTCTGCATGATTTGTGTATGTGTGTGTGGTGTATATGTGGTGGGTATAAACGTATCCGTATGGTACGTTTATATGGTGTTTGTGTGATGTGTGTGTTTGTATGGGGTGTGTGTGCATGTGTGCGTGCATATGTGTATGTAAACAAGAGTAGGACAATCTCAGGTATTAGACCTCCCATCTTGTTTGAGACAGCATCTCTCTTGCTCACTGATGAGTATGTCAGGCTAGCTAGTCAGTGACCTTCCAGAGTCTCCTGCTAGGGGCCAATGAGACTACAGACATGAGTTCCTCTGTATTTGGCTTTTCTGTAGGTCATCCTCTTGCAAAGTACATGCTTCACCCACTGGCCCATCTCCCCTGCTCAATGTTTCATTCTTTGAAAATAGTTTTAATTTGACATTAGTTTGGTGAACAAAAATAATGAATTCAAAACAGAGGAAATATAAACTAAACTTGGCATGGTAAATATAAATCCAGCTTAATTCCAAGAAGTTGAGACAGAAGGATCACTTTGAATGCAAGGTTAGCCTGAGCTACAGAATGAGAAGAAATACAAACTAACATGGACTAAGTCATGGCTGTCTATTATGGAAAGAGAAAAGTAATCCTAAGAAAATGTGAAAATCAAATCAAAATGGTTAACAAACTGGTAAGTATAATTAAAATGTCCTACAACAGGTGGCTGGTTGAACAGATTACAAGAGAATAACACACAGCATGTATAACAGTGCAGTTAATGGCATGGGGAAAGGTCAGTGATATTGCTAAAGAGGCCGTGTATAAAGCCCTATGATTCCTATTTAGTAAAATTCAGAGTGTGCTACACATGCACTAAAAATAAACAGACCAAAATGTTAATGGCTGGTTCTCAGGTGGCTGGTTAATTTATGCTTTCTTAGTTTTGTTTTCCTTGTCTGCACACTTCCTAGGAGAAGCTGGACGAACAAGCATGTGAGAGCTGCGGCTGCTGTGTCCACAGGGCTGGGCTCTGCCTTAGCTCTGGAAGGGAGCTTTTCTAGAACAAGGGCCCAAACCTCATCTTCCTCTAGGTTCTCTCCTCCTGGTTTTCAGGAAGTTGCTGGAACCAACTTCCCTTTGAGGCCAAGACACTGAAAACACCACAAGGCTCAGGGGTGTGGTAGGCTGAGGAAGAAACCAGTGGGCCTATCCACAGAACAGTGAAAGACCAAGATGGTACCACAGCTGGTGCTTGGGAGCCTGCGACACAAAACAGAATGTGACTCAGTGAAATGCAGAGAAAGCCATCAGTGTAGAAGAGGTTGGCCCCATCTATGGAGGAATTTCACTTGCCCGGGGAGGCTCTCTGGAGTTCTTCACAGAGTGTGGCACACAGCAAACCTGGCAGACAGTGGGAGGACAGGAGGGAGGAGAGGGTGACAAAATGAGGCAGTGGGTGTTTACTTGCTGTTTCTTGTCACTGTCCTTAACACAAGCAGGTTCCATCTGGCTATGCCAGAAACCCTCGGCCTACTGAGCCATGGATTGGCTACATATGAAACAGGCAGGCAGCTAGGTAGAGTTGAGTGAAAGCTATTTTGAAAAAGGAAAGCACTGCTAGTGGGTATCAATAGCAGCCATGTGGCGTGGCCACTTGTCCTGCCTGCAGCACAGATTCTAACGGTTCCTAGCTTTATCACTTTGAAAAGTACAATACAAAAAAGTAAAAACAACCAAAGCTATGTTTAGCTCTCATGTTTCCACCCTTCACTCGGGGTCCAGAAAGCAATCTGTTGGGTCAGGTCACCAGACAAAAGAACAGGAATAGAAGCTGATTTCTGATGGCAAACTGCCCTCTGTGTGAAGCCCCAATGTTACAGAGCACAAAGGGCTCTGAAGAGAAGATAGCAGGTGCCCCCACCCTGCCATTCAATATCACTTCTGTATAAACAACTGGAAGGCTTTCCAAAGTGCCAAAGGCCAAGGATATGGAGGGGCCACTGAGCAATGGTCACTTGATATGGCTAGAAAGGGCATGGCCCTTGGTTTAACTCTCAGCTCTGCACACTTCTTAATCTCTCTCAGCTGCTGAGAGAAGATGCAAGCCCAGCAAAGCACCCAGAGCAATCTCTCAGAAGTGGCAGCCGTCAATGTAATTCTCAAAGGACAGCACCAAAAAACATGCTTGTATTTGAGACCTGCTCTTCAGCACCTGGTACCAATGTCTGTAGACTCAGGCTAAAAAGGGAACCCTATTTTTTATACTAGGATTTTCTAGGATATGGTTCCAGGATTACCTGCTGGACAATGACGGGAGGAGGTGGAACTGGGAAGTGGGGAGTAGAGATGCAGAACCCTGGTCGCTACGAATCTGATTTGTAAGCTTGAAGCTGGTAGGTTTGATTTGCTGCTGCTTTGGGCAATCCGAGGATGACAATCCTATAGAAAAGAATCTCTCTGCTTTTTGAGTCCTTGGAAACCCATGTTTCACAGGCCAGGTAGGAACTCCCAGGATTTCCACCCCTACATTGTGCCATCCCTATTGCATTTAAAAAGCTCCTCAGTGTCCCCAGTGCATTCATGTTCACAAGTGTGAAATGTACACAATGGTGAGAATGTGTGAATGCATGTGGCGGGGGAGATAACAACAGCATATCACCTTGTCTATGGATGGGAGGATAAGCTACACAGACATAAACAGACCCTGGGCCCAGCTCTCCCACAAGTAAACCACATGACCAAAGTCCCTTCCAAAGCCGAGGCTCAAGGACTGAGCCTGAAGTTTCTGGCCAGTTACCCTTTGAGATGAGGAAACAGACCCCAAATCCACACTTATAGAACCCAGTCCTGCTGCCCTGACCAGAAAGCAGAGGCTGCTGGATGCACAAATCTTGAGTTTTAAGACAGAGAAGCACTTGAAGGAACACAAATAGCATTTGACCTCAAATGTTCTTGTTTCCATTTCAGGACTTAAACTGGGAAATTCCCAGGGGCCCATATTCTTGAGGGACTATATGACTTATGTTCAAAAGATAGAGGAGGCTTACAGCCTTGGAGATCTCAGTGCTGTGTTTTCGATACTCCCTTCAAATGACATAACCAGATCACAATGTGGTTTCTAGAATAGCTCAAGTAGTTACACACAGACCCAACAGGCCGGATTCTTGAAGCCTTCAAGCCCAGGGAGCGAGCCCCAAGCCTGATCCGGGGCTGACTCACTCCTGGGTTTCATACCTGTCTACTCTATTGACAGTGAGGTGTGCTCATGCATCCCCCGCTTCCCCCAGGCTGTGGTGTGCTAACCTGGCCTCAGGGCGGCAAGGACATCTGTTCTCAGCAGAAGCTCACCAACCTTTGAAAGAGTCTTTCTGAAGGCAGCTTTGCTAAACTGATCTTTTGATAAGAACATTGAAGGAGAAGCTAAGCAGTAACTTGAGCTTCCCCACAAGGTCTCATCTGCTTAGTTGCTTGGTGTAGGTTGTTTTTTAAAGACAGAGTCTCACTCTACAGCTCAGGCTGACTTGAAATTCACTGTGTTACACAGGCTGGATTTGAATTTGCTACAATCTTCTTGTCTTAGTTTTTTCAAATGATGGGATTACAGCCCTCATGTATGGCTCTTCTCATCTGATCTTAATGAGGTTTAGAGCCTGCGTCACCAGAATGGAAACTCACTAGTTGCTGAGTCAGGAAGAAAGGTTCCTGGGTCTCTCTGCTTTAGCCTCTGGCCCCACCATGTCCTAGGGACAATGATACAAGACACCAAGTTCTTTCACAAGGACCTCACACAGACAAAGTATTAGGATGGCTGAAGGTGACATCTGAGCAAACAGGAAGACTGACCTGTGGGGCTCTGAAAGAAGGGACAAAGATCAGGGTGCAGAAAGGCTACCAGGGCCTTTGCTTCACCAGTAGGGCAGGGATTGCAAACGGCAGCTGTCATGGCTTTTGGCAAGCCTGTAGTCATAGAAGAAAAAAAAATGTGGGCCAGTGGGACTACTAAGATATAAAAGCTGCACCAGGCTGAAGGCACCGATCTCTGTTTCCTCATCTGTACAAGGTGGTGTGGAGTGGAGTCTTGACAACCCTCTCAACTCTGACAGGAGCCTCCACTTCACCCCCAAGCTCCCAGGAGCACGTGCGAATGTGGGGGAAGCAAGTATTCTTTCTCCACAGCAGCAAAATCCAAAGGGATGGAGAGGCCAGGTTGGGTATATTACAGCACATTTGAGGGTGACGGTTCTCGAAGCCATGCATACAACAAGGCCAGGTGCCTTGGTATTACATGAGGGAACTGGCAGGGAGGGCAGCTCTTCAGGAAACTGTCAATGGATGCATTACCTACCAAAATGAGGTTCTTGCTGAAACTGACAGAGAATACGAACATGCTCCCTAAGCAAGTGTTTATCTCCAGGGTCACCACAGCAATCCCTGCACTGGTGAAACTGGGCTTCAGAACAGTGCCAAGTGTCTGCTAGGCACACCCAGTTGGCAAACAACAGAGCCCAGACCTAACACGCTCTGCGGTCCCACAGCCATATGCCTGTAACTAGGATAGGCTGTTCCTGACTTGCCCACTGCCCTTCTTTCTCCACTGAGAAGCCAGCACCCAGAGATAATGCAGGAGCCTTTCTCTGACCATTCCCTGGCCTTGGTACCACTATGGCCCCCTCCCTCACCTTTGTGAGAAGGCAGGAGGCTTTTTTTGTTTTGTTTTGTTTTTTGTTTTTCAAGACAGGGTTTCTCTGTGGCTTTGGAGCCTGCACTGGAACTAGCTCTTGTAGACCAGGCTGGTCTCGAACTCACAACGATCCGCCTGCCTCTGCCACCACCGCCCGGCTGAGGGTTTTTTTTTTCAGTCGTCACCGCAAACAGCTATCATGTGCCCATTCCATCCCGTCTACTTCCATTCTGTACTTTATCCCACATACACTGTCTGGAAGCAATAAAAGGTACATGGAAGAACTGAAAGCATTCTGTGTGGATTTAAAAATCACATACATATGTAACCACAACAAAGACAGATTTAAAATGTAAGGAGTTTTTTTTAAAGCAGACACATGTACTTGTATGCGGATGTACTTTTTCCACTGGAAACAAATTGTTTGCTAGTCTATATTAGTTCGTGAGCATTTCTTCTAGGAGGCCCTGGCTCAAGGATCACATTCAAAATGGCACAAAAACCTGGGCTGAGTAGCTCTGGTATTGTGATTGGTGTTTTCCATTTTGTTTTGGTCGTTCGACTGCAATGGAAATTGTCTAGCCCCGAGTGCCAGCAACTCCATACAGGTACAATCACAGGCCACTTTCAGTGATCAGCTGGGGCTGAGTTAAGGGACCTAAAGCCTGATGAATCTCAACATGAAATCTCTTTAGCCCTCTGCTGCTCAACACGGCCAACTGGTTTCCCGAGGAACTCCATTCGGAGAGTGCCCCCGGGAACAACCCTTTTATGTTCAGAGTAGACGTTAACAGCAGAGTAATTAAACACTGAAAGTAAAGGCTTATAATTAAAATGCTGACAAACCTGAACCAGAGTGGCACAAGTCGGGCCGCTATAATGTTTTTACAATTCCTTTTTATACATAATGTATGATCCTTCTGCTCAAGTTTCCTCTATGTTCCTTGCCTGTGAAATAATTTACATTAATAAATAATTTATTACCATAACTCCTGAAGTAATTATGGGTTTTCATCTTTTTTTTTTTTTTTTTTTTTTTTTTACAGCGTATGAATTGTTTTGTTCTCTGTCCACTGACTTGTATTTACAAGATTTTTCCTAGTGGCCTTCTGGGAATAATTGATGTTGCCTTCACTGTCTCACATTTTATGTGATTTCTAATCTCCTGGCCGTGGTGAGAAAGATGGAATGTGTGGTATCTACTCTCCTGATGAAAGAAGGCTCATTTAGCAGCTGTGATTAGTCAAAGGTAATGAATGGGGCCTGTACTCACCCCATTTGCCCTGTTTCTTAGAAAAAGAGAGAGAGAGAAGAGAGAAGAGAAAAGAAAAGGAGCTGGCACTCCAAGCATCTCCTAGAGGGTCCCAGGCTCAGGCTAAGCTTTCCCATGCAGACCCCGCTTCACTGAACACAGGACACCTCTGCCACACTTCCTGAACCCACCAGAAGTTAGGTGTAAGGAACGGCGCTGCTGCCAGCCCAGATGGTAGACAGGGAGCTGCCACTCAACTCATGTCATAAGGAGATGCCTCTCCCTGAGAGAGCTGCCTGCATGGGAAATTCTGCCTCAGCTCAGAGGTGGGTGGGGGAGATCTGAGGTGAGAAAAGAATGTGGTGTCTGCTAGAAGGAGCTGGCCTGACACCCTAAGAAGGAGCCTTCAGTGAGTACAAAGCAGCTGGGCAGGGTAGGTTCTACTTTGTCTTGTGTCTCCAGTCCACACCTAACCCAGGCTTGGTCTCTCCCTCACTTTAGAAAAGTATAAAAATACTTTGCATCAAGTTCCCAAATTGAGGTGGGGCACGAGGATAGTGAGGGGTCTCACAATCACAAGAATGAGGTACTTTAAAAAACAAAACAACCCATACATTGTTAAGAGCACTTGATTCTACTATGCTGAACTGTAAGTGGGCATGGAGGCAGCTCAGCCACCCAGAAGGGTGACATTCTGTGAAGAAGCAGTAACCCAGTGCTGTTCTCAGAGCCCTGGGGATCTTGCTGGCTTATTTCAGAGCACTGAGGAAGTGCCCACCCCACCCCACCCCACCCACACTGGTTCCCAGCTAGGACCCTGGAATGGGGTTAGGAGAGAAAACCCTGAGGCACAGACCTTTGTCTTCAGGAGCCTGGGCTGGAAGGTGATTATGATAATTGACATTTTATCTTTACTCAGCTTTGTCCAGCCCCAGAAGGGCCAAAAACCCTCTTGAAAAGTCTGACCAGTCCCTCAGGGTGTTCTCCTCCCTGCAATTGAAAAGCGGGCACACCCAAGATGAAATCTCCATGCCTGGGGTACACTCCCTGTGTGCTACAGTGACCGAACAAGGCAAGGCCACAAACTTCTCCATTCAGGGAGTCAGCGGGCTGGAGAGCTGGTGGGAGCTGGCTGCTCCAACTCAAAGGGAAATAGGGAGGCCTCTGCTGCTGAGATCCCTGGCTGGGCAGCTTTTGGAATGGGACAGAAGGTGCTAGCGCCTCCTACCCAAGTAGCTGTGCTTTGTAGGAAGAAGAGATCAAGAAGTGGGAAATGGATTCCACCACTCAGTGTCTCTACTGGCCTCCCCAATCTTGCCACATGAGATTTACCATCTGTGGTTCTTACTCTTCCATCAGACACAAAGTTCCTTGTGGGTTAAGATAGGGTCCCTGTCATTTGGCCCAGCATTAAGTACCTAGAACATGCTGAATTCTCAATGGAAATCATGAGAACAAGCCCCTGAAACCACTTGTGAATGAAAGCCCTGGTAACACATGTCGTTGCATGGGGCACGGTTCTCCTGAGTCTAGGAAGGTTGAGCAGCAGGCAGATGAAGGGCATAGAGCTGGAGAAGCAGGGTGCACAGGGTGCTGCTGTTCCTTCAGAAGCCACCCCTGCACCTCCTCTGGCTGAGTGGCAGGACTTCAGCACTGTTCTGCAGAAGTGAGAGCTAGTGGGGAGCCAGTGAGACTGGGATAGGGCTCCCAGAAGAGCCAACCTATAAACACAGTCTGGCACTTCCCCCAAGTCATACATGTGCTGCCCTTGGTAGAGAGCAGGCAGGCTGTGTGCCTGCTTCACAGGTTCGGGCAGCCAGACGGTCCTGGACAACCCCCAGGCCTTACTCTGGCCCCATGGGCAACTCTGTCACTTATAGCCACCCCCAAAGGAAGCCACTGTGGTCTCTCTTTTGAGACACAAGGCCTCTTTTGAGGAACAGTATCTTGGGCTGAGGTCTCAGTCCTCTTTGCAACTATTTCTGTGGTGCGCTCTCCTGTGCCACTTCTTGCCACGAGTGTCCGCACAGCTCTCAGACAAGCCCACAACTGCTATGCTATGCTGCAGATGAGGAAACCGAGGCTGAGAGGTTGGAAAGTTCAGCTCTAATGAGGCCAGTCACAGATCAGATCCATCAGAGTCAGTGTCACTATACAGACCCACAGTGGAAGGCCAGGGAAGCCTAACAATGGAGGCCTGCCCTCCCTGTGACCCAGGTTCCTGGGCTGACTCTGCGGGAGCCCGGTCTGGGCTGAAGGTTGGCCACGCGTGACACCCACCACCACCACCACCACCACCACCATGGCAAAGCAAGGCAGCTCAGCTGTGAACCTGTTTCAGGATGCAGGAAGTACCGCAGGCTTCTGTGCCTTGGAATGGTATTGGTATTGGTAGAAGTACACGGTCATGTGAGGACAGGCCATAGAAATGTGTCAGCCAGGTGACTTCTGCTAAAAAAGGCATCCAGCTTTTCCTGCACAATAGCATGTGCTGAAGAGAAAGTAATTGTCCTTCTCTGCCACCTAGTCTAACTCCTAAGAGATCTTTCAGAGAGTCACTGGGCCTCAGTTTCCCCTAGTATAAGTAAGTACTGCCTGGCTCTGAATTTACAAACAATGTGTGTAGCAGTGTTCAACATGACGGACCCAGGACCCCTGTGCACTCACAGTCTTACCTATGGGCAGTGCTTTCAAATTAGAAAAATAAACCACGGGGCACAGAGAAAGGAGGGTGATCACAACCTCATATTTACATACCCTGCAAGGTATTGAGTCTGAAATCCCACTATGGCTATTTCATCAGTGAGGCCTGGTCTCCAATTCAACACAGGCAAGCA
This sequence comes from Dicrostonyx torquatus, assembly GCA_028555095.1. Classification (NCBI taxonomy): domain Eukaryota; kingdom Metazoa; phylum Chordata; class Mammalia; order Rodentia; family Cricetidae; genus Dicrostonyx; species Dicrostonyx torquatus. The sequence goes on along the minus strand of JAQHUG010000016.1, from coordinate 1,362,541 downwards.
CAGACTCCATCTGCAGAGCGCCAAAAATTGCATATAACCAATACAACCATCCTTTCTTCTCTTTATGAGAAACAGCATCATGTGTGCATAGAAACATGAGACCAAGCAGCTTACTGGACAGGATATTGGCCATATAAACAAGAGTCTTAAAAAGGTTCCTGACCTCTGTTCTCTCTAGTTCCCTTCTGGGACTATCCTAAGAAATACAACAAAAAACAAAACTTAGACTGAGAGAACCCTGGGCACTAGAACTGAAAATTCAACAGCCCTTTTACCCCATGACTGTAAGAATCACAAATCCCAGGACTTTTTAATGTACCCACACAGTGCAGCACTATACAGCATTAAGATGCAGGGCCTGAGTCATTTGCATGCTGTAGGAATTACTGAGTGCAAAAACAAACACAATTTATATAATTATACATTTATGGTGGACTTGGCTATGTGAAATATGCAAAACATATGCATGCATACATACACACACACAATATCACTGAGAACCAGAATTTAATGGCTTTTTACTTCCTATCCTATGGTACATTTTTTGAATAGAAAGAAAAAATCATAAATTACTTAATAATCAGCCAGAACTCAATGCTGGAGGTAGAAATGGTGCCAATAAACCACACACCAGTGCCTCTCACTCTCACACCCAGTACCCTGTTGGTCCACTCCAGCCCCACTGGGGACTGAAACAATTAAAACGCAGAAGAGAGTCTCTCCAGGACTCCTCTGGAGTCTCCCCTGGCTGGAAGGACTAAAAGAGGATGCCCATGCTGTGTAGCTACTTACCCATAATTCCACAGGAGAGAAGGGTAGGTCCTTGACTCATCTTCTTTGGCGTGTGCTGAAAACAACCAGAAAAGCTATTCAGACTTCACGTCATCAGAAGCACGTTCGCACACGATTCTGAGCTGAGCTCATGACACTGAGCTAAAGTCACAGTTATAGGAGGATCTGCCTTTTGCCAGTATCAGGTCAAGGAAAAGGGAAGAAGTAGCCCAAGAGACAACATCTGCACAGGACTGAGCCTGACCTTTGCCCCAAGGCCCAGAGTTACAGACCAAGCAGGCTAACGGGCCTTCGAGTCATACAAGATGCCTGCGACTCCTGACAAGAGGGTTCTCTCCACAGAGAGTATGGGGACGTTTGGTGCGATGATAGACCCAAACTCTACCAGGAGCTAGAAAGAAATTTGGAGAGGTGGGCCTCCTAGGAGTGAGGAGCAATGGACCCAGGGAATTCAGAGACAGCGTCCTCCACAACCCAGAAGGGAACGCCGGCAGATGCTCCACAGCTGCTATGATTACAGCAAAGCTGCCAATCATTCTCTGAAGCACAAGACCCTCACTGGTTCTATCAGGTCTCAACCTGAGAGTTACAGTTTTCAACTCCTGGGCACTGCATACCACTGGGCTTCCCCCTCCACTGTGAACATTTCCTGTCTTCCCTCACAGTCCACACCTACCTCAGCTGAACAGCAGATGACAAAGAAGCTGAGACTGCACAGCTACACAGTAAGCTAAGCACAGAATAATCAGGGGCTCGTGTGCTACCTGGCATCCAAGTCAAGTGGCCTACTCAGAAGGCGAGTGAGGATCAGACATCCCAGACAGGACCCCAAGATGAAGGTCTGCCTCATGCACTCCAGAGACCAGCTACCTCGCTCCCTCACGTTCAGTTACAGTATATTCAGTAGACAGGAACTGACAGTTATCTGCATTCAGCCTGCCTTCGTGCAATGGGAAATGAAGTTCTCAGCCTATTACACAGGGTTCTAGTTTCTGAGAGGAGCTCCAGTCCTCTACCACATGACAGAAGGAGGCAGGGTTTCTAGGGTGAGAAGTGGGTGGGAGCCTGGGCTCTGGTTCATAAAGTCCCAGGAGGGTGGGGCCGACTAGCAACACCTGGTCCACCCAGATAAGGTGGCAGGCGCCTGGCACCCCATCCCCAGTGCCCAATTTGGGGACCTTTGCTCTTGGTTAACAGTTTAAAGGGCAGGACGGTCCTTCCCAGACTGAGGAAATAGAGGAGAAGAAGGGCTCACACCTCAAAGAGGACACAAGTCACATAGCCAACTCATTTTATTACAGAGAGATGGGACTTGGGGGTGGGGGTACAGAGCATGTGTGAGGTGGGCAGAGATCAGAACCAGTTTCCAGAAGAACACCTGAGCTGGTGTCGATAGACAGGAAGGTTACTGGTAACAGACAGCCCTTTCCCAGGCCTCTTCTTGGCTTAAAACAATCCTTAACATAATCAGGCCAGGTCACCATCCAGTATGTAACTATCTTATAGCCATCTACTGAAATATCTAGAAAGAGTTCAAAAGAGCTGTACCTGCCTCTGTCTCAGCTAAAAGCCGCACCAAAGTCACCCAATAGAGAACAGGTAACCACATAGGAGAGCCTGCCTTCTGGGCGGAACCACCCATATAACCAAGGGTAGAAGCCTACAGCAGCCAGGCAGGCCTCTTACTCTCCAAGGAAGTGTTCTGAGAAAGAATGGGGATCGCCTCCGAAGGAAACAAGGTCTCACTGCTCATGGGGTACCCAGGCTCAAGGACAACATTCACTCAGGTAGGTCCTAGTCTGCCCTACCCAGGGCACCCAGGCCCATTGTCAACCAGATGGGCTAGGAGCCCAGTGAGGCCATACTAAGACAGGACCACAGGAAGCTGAGAGAACAGGAAGGCTGGCACAGTGAGTGTGTGCCACTAGTGACCACAGGTGACACAGGTGCACCACAGGTGACACAAAGGAGGCATTGGGATTTCACAGGAAGTCCTCTGCAGGAAGCAGAGGATAGCCACCTGTACCTTGTCAGGAGGGGAGGGCTCAAGTTCTGCTCTGAGCTGGGAGTACAGGGCCAAGGGAGGCCTAAGTTGGCCCTGAGCACCTGCTTCTAAACCCTTGTCTCCTCCTGGCCCTGCTCATTCTGGGCCTGAGCCACACACTCTTCTACAGCCTGTGAATGTTCCACCTTTATTCCAGTAGTAATCATTTCATTTGAGTTGACAAGAGATAGGTCCTGTCAAATAAAGAACCCCAGAGCTAGAGATCGCTCAGCAGTCGAGAGCACTGGCTGCTTCTCCAGAGGACTAGGGTTCAATTCTAGCACCGACTTGGCTTACAATCATCTGTAACTCTAGTCCCAAGAAATCTCACACTCACTTCTGGCCTCCATGGGCACTACGTGTGTACACGCTGTAACATATACATGCTGGCAAAACATCCACACACATAAAACTTTAAAAAAAAAGAAAAAGAAAAAAAAAGGAAAGAAGGAAGGAAGAAAGAAAAGAAAGGAAAAGAGCCAGGCAGTGGTGGCGTATGCCTTTAATCCCAGCACTCGGGAGGCAGAGGCAGGCGGATCTCTGTGAGTTCGAGGCCAGCCTGGTCTACAAGAGCTAGTTCTAGGACGGACAGGCTCCAAAGCTACAGAGAAACCCTGTCTCAAAAAACCAAAGAAAAAAAAAAAGAAAGAAAGAAAGAAAGAAAAGGAAAAAAAAGAAGAGGAACCTTGATTGGCTTCGCACTGGATCTCAAGCTAGGACAAGGGCTCTGTTTTGCTTTCTGAGCCTGACTTCTGAAGTGAAGTAGAACTTCCTAAGCACCAGAACATTTCATCCTAAGCCTCCTAGGGTCAAAGGACTAAGCATACCCTGGCCCCTGGCAGGTTTGCCTGGGGACTTCACATGGGCCAAACGGCACCTAGGAGTTTCTGGCTCCAACCTGACACAAGCGCTCCTATTTCCAGTCTACCAAGAACACAATAAAATTCCCACTGGCAGATGCCATTCCTGCAGCCTGGCTTCTAACTCTTCAGATCCTCTATTTCCAGAGCAGGAAGAAAGGATAAGCGAATCACTGTGCCAAGCCAAGGTCCAGCAGTCCCAAAGGGACTCTGCTGTGAGGACCCCAAGACTTCCGGAATCTACAAAAGAGTGAGCTCAACTGCAGGCTGAGGTCTGCAGGGAAGGAAGCCAAGAGCATGTTTCCTCTTTGCATGCCTCCCTCTTTGTGCCTGAACCCACCAGGGCTCAGTCTCAGTGACACAATTCACGTCACAAGAGAAGTCTTTGGAATCAGGTCCTGGAAGGAAAGACAAAAGCTGGAAATCAAATTGAGGCTTCAGGGACATCTGTCTGACTAAAGGTGGCCCTGACTTCAATAAAGACCCAATTAAGGCTCTAAAGGAGAAGCTAGCAAACACGGAAAATACCAGGCCATACCCATAGCTTTCACAACTTTCTTCAAAGGTTACTGCCTAAAACAACTGAGCCACTTTTTCCTTTTGCTGACACAGTAAGCAGGGAGCCACAGTGTGAAGGGGAGATGCTCATACCACATACTAAGAACAGGCTTAGTATCATGCCTGCCTCTTAAACAGAACTCAGTAAGGCTGAGACAGCAGGAAGCAGAGAGGAATTCAGGAAGATGAAGAGAAGCTGAGAAGGGAAGGGTGTGATGGAGGGAGCCCTGACTTCAAGGCTGAGATGGGCACAGGGGCCTCTAGGGTGCCTATGTCTACCCAGGGTGAAACACTCCAGACTTCAGCTAGTCTATGGCCAGCCAGAGACTCTGGTTGGAGCTGTTGAGGCCAAAGTGCCAGGTTGGTTTGACAATGAATATGAGAATTCCCTGTGCCTAGAGAGCTAGACACAAGGCTTAATGTGGCTACCAATGTCAGAGAGGGCAAATGCCTTAGCGCTGGCACTCTCTAATGTGGCAGGGTGGAAGGTGGTGTCTCTTCTACTACTGACTGCATGGTTTGGGGACAGGCAAGTAGTCTATAGCTATATACCGTTCTCTGCCCAAAGCAGCCGCTTGCCTGTCTCCTCTGGGCTCCAGGATTTCGAGTAGGCTGGGAGAGAAAGTTGGCCCGGCCAAAGGAGATGGTTACTTTGGAAACAAGAACAGGCTCTTGGCCTGCATGTAGGCAAACAGGCAGGAGCTGGGGGAAGTTCAGTGCTCCAGGGTCAAACATCTGGGCTGCCTTCCAGTGACAGTGGCTAATGTTAGAACATGAGAAGGAAAAGCCCTGTGAGCAGAGGAAAGTAACCAGGCAGACTAAGGAAAGAGGACCGGGAATGGTCGCGGTTGCCTTACCAAGGCAAGCCAGGGCTGTGAACATAGCCAGTATCCAGGGAAGTAGGTTCCTGAGCCCAGAAGGAATACGCTAATCACTCATCAGTTTTTGTTATTTTTCCTGAACCTTCCTTGAGAGCAAGGATGGTCACCTTTGTCACCAGGATTAGGGTTTTGCTGTTTTGTTTTGAGACAGGTTCTCATGTCGTTAGGCTGGCCTCTAACTAGCTATTTAGCAAAAGCTGGCTTTGAACTTCCGATCCTTCTGCTTCTACCTCCCAAGTACTGCAATCACAGGTGTGTACCACCAGTTGTTTAAAAGGGAATGAGAAGGTGACTGTAGAAGGGCAGGGACCACAGCTCTTCTTGTTTCTCACCGGGACTCAGGATAGTGGCTTGAGGAGCTCCAGGGTCCTTTTTGAAATCGTAACCTCCATTTTTGTTATCTTCTTGGTCTAATTAGAAAACACAAGAGAAACTGCCACCTTCTCTGTGTCAACTGGTGGCACCTGGTGTGAGGATGATGGTACCAATGCTGCCTGTGGAGCAGAAGCCCATCAACTTCCTCTGCTGCTTACACGGGGGAGAGGCTGACCTCAGACTCTGTCTCAGGGAGGACATCGCTAGAATGACACCATGCATTCCCACACTGAATTCTCTGAGCCACGGTTCCTGTCTGTCTAAGGGAGAGAGGTGAATACACCTCTGTCCCTCCATGGTACTCTCCACACCTTCTGTGGCCAGCACTTGGGTTGAACCAGGCCTAGAATGTAAGCAACAGTCAATATGAAAGAAGTCAACAAACTCACAAACAAGAAAAGCTATCTCCAAAGAGGCCATCCCTCACCACTGACTTGACCTCTGGATCAGAGAGGAAGAGACAGATGGTTCTGGGCCTAGATAGACCAATAGCAGGGAGCAGAAACAAGAAGGGTGCTCTCTAGAAGGGGAGTAGAGATTGGAAGACAAAGCCTGGGCCTTGGAGTAAGAGTACAAGCAATGAGCCCTGAGGAAGGGATGAGTATGCCCTGCCCTTCTGTTCTAGGAAGACAAGGCTCTTCCTCTAGGAATGGCGCAAGACCCTGCTCCTCAGCTGGGACTCAGGAAGGGCTACTTCCATGACCCTGGGCCCTGGTTCTATGGCTAGCCCCAACCAGTCCTACCTTGACACTAGACAAGCACAGAGGTAGCTGGGGACCAATAATACAGCTGAACCCTGGAAAACACAACCCTGGAGATCTCTGGGCAGCCCCTCAGTCCAAGGCACCGTCTGCAGATATTTCCCCAAAAGACGGTTAATGCTAAGAAAAAAGATAAGACAAGCATGACATATATCTTGGCTACAAACTAAACAGAGGGACCAAAATGACAAGGTCAGAAGCTGTGGCCACGGGAGCCTGTACATTCACTCAAACTGAACACCTATTATGCAACAGGCCCTGGTGGCATGAAATGCCTGGCTTTCATTAAGTATCATGCCCTAGCACAAGGAGTCAGTCACTCAGTCCATAGGTAACCTGCTAAGAAGTGGTAAGAGCCAAGCAGGGGCATCATGAGGAGAAAGAAGACAGAAAGTAGAGGGTGGGCAGAATTGAAATTTAGGCTGAACGGCCACAGAAAGTAGAGAGTCGTGTGAAGGGAAGAGTTCTACGCTATGGAAGAAGTCCAAAGGTCCTGAGACAGGTTCAGAGTTGGCATCTCTGGGCCGGGGAGGAGGGACAGTACTCGTGAGGCATGAAGCCAGTGGACGGTTCTGAGCAGATGAACAGACTAGACTGGTACTCCGCGTGGCTACTGGGTAGAGAAGAGAGTTTAAGAGCCAGAAGCAGAGGCCCAGTTACCACAAGAATCTATGTGAGAGAGGCCGGCAGATAGGATGAGGGTAGCTGACGGGGGGGGGGGTGTTAATAACGGTGAGAAGTGATCAAACTGAAGATACACATTATATATATGCAAATTGGAAGGAGGGTGTGATGGCTGAAGTAGCTCCGCTCCTGCTGTAAAGACCCAGGTATCCATCAGCCATGAACCTTAGCTGTTTCTCCCTGCCCTGTGTCTACAGTGCTGGGGAACAGGGAACAGCCTCAGAGATAAGTGTCCCTATACCAGCCTGAGGGAGGAAGCCTAAACACAGGGCGAGAAGTGGGACTGATGGGTGGAAACGAGGTGAGTAAGTGGGCAAGCCACCAAGGCAGTCACTGCCCTGCTGCAGGTCTCAGCTCTCAACTACACGTATGGAAAGTAAGATTGAGCCCACTTCTATTCGGCCTTCAAGGCCACACCTAGCACCCCAGTTCTGGGAGGCTCCCCCTGATATGCTTATAGCCCAGCCAGCCTCCTCAGCATACCTCACTCTCAACAGGGTGCCAGCTATGAGTTGGCATTAGTGGCTCTTGAAGGGTCACTGCATTCTGTCTGTCTGGTAGAGCATCCCTCTACACTGGGAACTACTCTAGACAAACAGGGCAAGGCTCAGCTCTAAATCATGCTAGTTCTTCCACTCTGTTGGCCGATTCCCATTCATAGGACAGGCACTTGTGAAGGTCTGTGGACCACATGTAGGTCCTAAGCATTTCCCAAATTTACCGAGGCGAGGGGCTTCAGTCCACACAATAGTCACAATCTGTTATTTGCCAACATGAGACAAGGAAAAGCAAGCCCACCAAAGGGCTGAATGTGAAGCCCACCATCGTTTGGTCAGAGGGCAAAGAAATGGGTGATTCCAGGAAGGTGGGTGATAAGACAGAAGCCTACCAGAAAAAGGGCAGCTGCAGTGGCTGTCACCACAGCCTACCGCCTCACTGCCAAGCTGTTCATTCGTTTGTTCGTTCTTCCTTCCTTCCTGCCTTTCTTCCTTTCTCCCTCATCTACCATTCTCTTACCCTGCACTGCCCTTTGGGGGACAAACTTATCTTGGCCTCCACTCTGGCACCCCTCAGCCTGGAAACCAGGCAGAGAGAAAAGAAATGCTGGGCTCAGCTGATGCCCTGGCATGATCTTTCTCCCCTCACTGAAGCGGCTCCAACCTGGGCCCAGCTGCTTTCTCCCTCTGACTATGTAGCCACACAGTTCATTTGCCACATAGCCCCAGCCTAGAACCTCTTGTAGAGTTCAGCTTACTTTCAAGTTGCTAAACCTGGGTGCCACATCGATAGTCACACCACAAATCCTCCCTGCCTGCACACCAGGCCACAAAGGAGGAGAAAGAAACGCAGCCCTTGAGGGTCCTCACCAGTTCGGGGATGAAGGTCCTGTGTGCTATGGAGTCAGCTCCCTGGATGATGAGGCTTCTCCTTAGGATCATCACCATGGTAAGGACCTCAGGCACTGGGCTGCATCCCAGGGTGGGCACAGGCCATCTTCAGGTGGGCAGATTAGTAGTGATACCTGGACATCCCAGGGAGTGATGTCATCAGCAACAGCTCCCCATCAGTTGCTCAGTCTGGGGACAAGGTCCTCTGGGAATGGCCAAAAGTAGTCAACAACCTGGGAAGACAAAAGACAGGCAAAGGGGTTCAAGACTAGGAAATCCTGGGATGCCAATAGTGTAGCTCAACCCTGATAGTGCAGGGGACCCATTGGGGAAGGAACTATATTTTTACTGCACTCTGGGAGGTTACCAAGGCTCAGAAGTGCTTTCTTAGATCATACACACACCCCAGCTAGCCTCAGGATAGCCAATAGACAATGCTCTTCTAGACAGAGCAACAAATTTGGATCCAGCCATGAGACATCTTCAAGACCACAGGTTCTGAGGTGCTAGAACATGTGGTTCCTGGTGATGCAGCATCTTACCAATGGCTGGTCTGTTTGCAGGCACACTGAGCTCAGACTAGGACAAGTTTAGACTGGCTAAGGATCATACTCCTCATCCTCACATCCAATATCAAGGAGGATAGGGGATGCAGAGCTAGGTGCTGCCTCATCTCATCTACCTAGTCATGAACAAATATTAGACAAACCAGGAGGGCCTATTTAAAGACACATACCCCACCCTTAGCAGTGCCTCATTTCTACAATCACAACACCAGAGGACTTTGTAGCTTTGTCCCTTTCCCCAGAGTGACCTATGAGCTAGTGCCTGGACCGCCTTGGTACTACCATTCTCCAAAGATCATGTCACCTCTCTGTCCACCAGGTCCCACAGAGCAAAGGCAGAAACTGGACAGACTTCAGTGTAGGTACAAAAAGCAGCTCCTTACAAGGTGATTTCTCTTATCCTACTTCCCCATCCCAACCCATCAGTTAGCCCTTCAAAGAAAAGTACACGAACATGAATGAGGATCTGAAGGTCACCATCAAAATCTAAAAAATAATGGTAATAATAGCAATAAATAAATAGAAAGGCAGTTCCTAATTTGTAATTAAAAACAAACTGCTTAGTGCAGGAAAATGTTTTAGAAGCTGCAGTGTAAAATTAATTGCACCCTGGTATTTACTTCCTATTCAGCTTGTAAATCATATTTTCCTGTTTACTTCTATTAAACTTTACAGAGGGTGCTACTGAATCTGCTATTATAGGCCAGCTGGTGAGCACAGGAAAAGGACCTTCTACCTTCTTCGAAAACAAGGTTCGTCCAAAGTGCAAAATCAGGGATGGGGGTGGTCAATGCATTTGTAAAACTTGACTGTTCAGGAAAGGAGGCCCGGGGGTGGGAGTGTCAACAGTCCCCGGTGGCACTGGGAGACCTGCTTCACACTTCAAAACCACATCAGTCTATAAGCCATGCACCCTAACCAAGTGTGATGTGTTTAAAGAAGGAATGTCAGGCCATTCTGCTTAGTTCTGGCTCAACAGCAGGGCCAGGAGGGCTGGCTGGCCCCCTGCATGCTTGGATCAGGAGCAGGCCAGGAGGGGTACCCCTGGACTCGCCCTTCAAAGGGGCCCTTTGTGCTACCCTAGGCAGGGGAGGATTGATGGCAGCCATCGCCTTTCTGGGTGTGAACCTCAATTCAGTTCTAGGGCAGGCAGCCATTGGCACAAGGCCTGGGAGGTAAACTCCCCACTTCCTTCCCCGAGGTGACTGGTAGGCTTAGTGGTCACAAACTCAGATGCTAAGTCCAGCACATCTGGGCTAAAATCCCCACTCTTGAAATATACTATTTCTCTATGGGACTCAGTTTCCCTCTTTTTACTGGATCCTAGAAAAGCAAAGTTCAAGTCCTTTGCTTAGTGCCCGGTTCATCTGAAAAATCACAGACAGTAGAAACTACTGTTCATTTCATGGGGAGTCTCAATCCTCTCTCTAGCAATGGATATCCAGGCAGTCATTCTCTCGAATTTGTTCAAATTCCATCAGCAGGGGCCTGGCTGTATTATGGTCCATCCCTCTAGTGAAACTGGGAGACTAGTAAGAGCAATGCTATGGAAATGCATTGTCATGGAAACATGACAGCCCATCGAGTCACAGCTCTGCACAAAGCTGCAAAGTGGACTGAGACAGCAATGGGTTCCGGCTCTCTCCAGCTCCATCCCCACAGTAGCCCCTACAAAGGGCCATGGGTGGCAGGGGCAGCACTGGGGTGAAGTACTACAAGCACCTGAGTACCTGGGTAGTCGGGAAGAAGGATGGACCATCCCTGCCCTCGCAGCTCTGAAAAGAGGCAGCACTATGTACACACTGAGAGCGGAGGGAAGAGCAGTGGAGGGGAGAGTCTTAAAGATGCCTCTGCCTGGGGATGGGTGGGGCAGAGCAGGAACACCCTGCTGCCCACTCACATGGGACTGGTTAAATAAATAAACTACAGTATAGCTATGTGACAGAATACTGTGTGGCCTTTAAAATGGTTTTAATGAAGCAGTCAGAACACAAAGTGGGAAATGGTATACACACTGGCAGCCATGCACAGAGCACATGGAAGGCAACGGGACAAAGAGCTGGAAAGACCCTGAGCTCTGAAAGCCATGCTGAATGCAGACTTTATTCTCCAACATGGTGGCTCCCAAAGGAGTTGTCGCTGGAACTGGTTTCTGGGATCTGTTGGAAGAGTTTCTGCCCTTTACATGCCCTAGTATGTGTGTGCTCAGCACACACTTCTGGAATTAGGCTAAGTCACAGAAGCTTCTGTGAGTCTGTGCATTCTCAGACCAGGAGAGGCTAATCCAGACCACCAGAGCCCGGCCCAAATCTGAAACTGCCTGGAATTTTCTTTTTTTTTTTTTTTTTTGGTTTTTCGGGACAAGGTTTTTCTGTGTAGCCTTGGCTATCCTGGAACTCACTTTGTAGACCAGGCTGACATTGAACTCACAGCGATCACATGCCTCTGTCTCCCAAGTGCTGGAATTAAAGGGGTGTGCCACTATCATCGGGTTCTGCCTGAGATTCCTTTGCCCAGTGGCATGGGTTTAACCAACCCCATCAGAGTGCACTGGTGCCCATCCAGTGACCTAGAGCAGTGTCAGAAGACCTCTTTCCAGAGAGAAAGGGAATGTACTAGGGGGTCCCAGAAGGGTGGATGATAAGACATAAGCCTGGAAATGCCCTCTTAGAGTTACTTCATGAGCAAATGATCTCCTTAGCTTCGTTGGTTTCTCTATAACCAATGAAGAACTATTCACGTCTACTGAGCACTACTGTGGTCTGTCTCCAAGGGGTCACCTGTTAAGGTGGTATTACTGTGGCCATGTAAAGGGGGTGTAGGACACAGTAAGAGATCATAATTAGGTCTTGAAGGGGCATTGTTCTTTAGTCGGTGTTGTAGGACCAGGTGAATTTTCTTTAAAAAACAAAAACAACTTATAAAATCACTTGCCTGGATGGGTAGTGGTGGCGCATGCATTTAATTGTAACACTCAGAATCTCTGTGAGTTTGAGTACAGCCTGGTCTACAGAGCGAGTTCCAGGATAGGCTCCAAAGCTACAGAGAAATCCTGTCTTGAGAAAAATAATCGCATGCCTGGCCACACCAGTCACTCTTGTCTCACCATTTGTCCTTTCCCTATAGTGTGACACCATCTGCCAGGAGCCTTCAGAGCTGAGCCAACCTCCACCCACAGTGTGAACCCTTCCCTCTTAAGGGCTGTCCTCCATAAAGTTACCCAGCTTCAGTTATTTAATCTTGGCAGCAGAAAATGAACTAACAAGTCAGGCATGGTAGCTCATGCCTGTAATTCCAGCACTTGGGAGGTGGAGGCAGAAGGACCAAGAGTTCAAGATAAGCTTCAGTTACATCAGATTTAGCCTCAAACCAGCACCATCCCAAAATAAAATAAAAAGACTACCATCTACTAATCATCTACTATGCTAGTAGAAGCTGCTTTATACATATGAGCTGCAATAGGCTCATCTACCCGCATTCCACAGCCATAGGAAGCAGTTCACCAGCATCTAGGCTGAAAGTTGGGGTTTGATCCCTGGTGGACCAGCTCCCAGGCTTGCATCTTCCCACTGCTGCCCACCTGCCTATCTCACATGTGCCCTTCAGAGACCCACTCAGACAACTAACACATGGCCTAGCAATCAATCGCATTCCTTGGCATCTACCTGGAAAAGTAAAACATGTTCACCTCAAACCCTGTGCACAAATGCCTGATTCATAACAGCCAAACCAGGAAACCAGCCAAACGTCCTTCACTGGTGAATGGTTAAACAGTGGCTCATCCGTTCTAGAGAATATCAGTCAGCAGTCAGAGGAGGAACTAGGCATGCATAAGAACTCAATGTGCCACCAGAGAATTATTCTGGGGGGGGGGAAGCAAATCTTCTAGGGATTAATTGCTATATGATATCATTTAGTATCAAGTTCTTAAAATGCTAAAATTATAGAATTGAAGAATAGCATTTGTCAGTAGTTTGGAAGACGGTGGTGTCAAAAAAAGCAACACCAGGTACACTGTGGAAGATGGAAGTACCTTGACCTCCACTGTTCCATATCTATTTCCTGTTTCTGATGTTGGGCTTCCATCTTACAAGCTGCTGCTACAGGGGGAAACAGTGAAAACCGCCCACGCTTCTGTTTCATTTCTTACAGCTGAATGAATATAAAATAACATCATTTCAAACTAAAATCTTTTATAGTCCATGTGCAGGACATGGTGCACATATGGAAGTCAAAGGGAAACTTACAGGAGTTACTCTCTCTTTCTACCATGTGGGTCCTGGGAATCTCTCGCTAGCCTCCAAACTAAACATTTTAATTAAAATCTTTAGTGTGGCCAGGCAGTGGTGGTGCACGCCTTTAATCCCAGCACTCGGGAGGCAGAGGCAGGTGGATCTTTGTGAGTTCGAGACCAGCCTGGTCTACAAGAGCTAGTTCCAGGACAGGCTCCAAAGCCACAGAGAAACCCTGTCTCGAAAAACCAAAACCAAAAACAAAAAAATCTTTAGTGTGCATGTTAAAACTCGCAGATCTAAATACTTCAAGAGTGCACTGTACTAGAAAGCCCTGGCCATGGGTCTCTATACCCCTTTCTGCAAGCAGGGCTGCAGGCCACGCTTCTCACCTGTCCATTTCACCTGGCATCTCCTCTGATTCTCTAGGTCTGTAATGAAATTCTCTATTGTCACTGCCCAGTCCCTACATTCTACACCCACCTGACTGCCATGACATCCTGGGCAGCGCAGACAGAGCTTTCCTGCTCTGTTTCTGCACTCTTTAAGCCACCCAGTGTCTGCGGAGGGTCTCCCCCAACTGTCACTCCAGGGTGAACATGGGGACACAGTGCCTTCTGGCTCCTACCCCATGAGACCCACTCAGTGACTAACCTTCCCCAGGATTTACACCACAAGAACAAAAGCCCATGTCAGACTTTCCACTGTCCCCTGATCTCACGTCACTCAGTGTCAATGAAATGGCAGAAACTCCTTGCCAACCCCCAAATCCTCACCCCGATGGTACATTTGCATAAAAACATACTACATTCCTAAAACCCCAGCCTTTGAGATATAAAGACAAAGAGATTGAAATTAGCCTCAGCTACAAGTCTTTCCCCCAGAGAATAAACCACCTAAACTTCCCAGTGCTGTGGCCAGCAAGACCTCAAGGTGAGAGACCCAGGGCTACAACCTGGGCACCACAGCTGCCAACTCATCTCCCTGAGCATCAACCCCAGGCAGGTCTCTCACTTAATCTCCTTACATTCTTATGAAGAAACATTGCTGTGTAGTGCTGTTTTCCATAAGGGCAGATCAAGGCTAGAAGAACATAAATCCAACCATCTGCCAGCACCACACAGCTAACAGGACAAGTCCAGCATTCAAACCCAGGCCTGTTCCTTGGGTATTTCCCTCCTTTGCGTACATGTATTTTTTTCCTCTCTTCTGATACAGGGTCTTATTCAATAGTCCATGATGGCCTGAAACTCATTTTGTAGCCTAGGCTGGCCTCAAAATGATGGCAACCCTCCCACCTCAGTGCTGGAACTACAGAGCTAGCATGGGCCTCCCTCTGATACCACAGGGACAGGGGACAGCTTTGCTCTTTCACACAGTCCTTCCTAACAGGAAACTGTCTTGCTTTTGTTCTGAACACTTCAGTGAGGTTCATGGGTTTGCACCCTTGAATGCAGCCATGTGATAGCACTTGCAGGCCAGGCACTTGACTTAGAAGGATAAAAAGCACATAGGGCACGTCCAAGGCAGAAGTGCATGCTAAATGAGTTAACACACACAGAGTTCTGCAAACTTCACCGTTCCCTGTGCATCAGAAAGACGGCAGGAGTTTACTGAAAGAAGGTGTCCCTCATCCACTTTGAAAGGCTATCCCTTAAAAAGGAACTAACCACACTAGAAATGGCCAGGACAATTAAACTTTTCCTCCTTTTATCATCTTTATTCAGCCTATGTGGGCTATACGGACAGCCATATCTCAGTGTCTTAAAAACAGAACTCTGAACGAAACCTAAGTGTGGACTTGGCCACAGACACTGATTTTCCTGACAGTCCTTAGTGTCCTACTTCCCCTCTCGCTAAGCAAAGGAAGAAGGAGGGGACAGCAAGACCACAAGGTCTTTGTGAAAGTCTCATGCACGTTTAAACTTGCATGACAAGTCATCTGGAGACAGGCTCTAGAAACAAACTTAGAAACATCTGGAGGAGTGCACATCTCCACAATCACGCCATCTTCTATCAGATTCCATTCAAAACTCAGCCGCGTGTGCAGAGCTGAGGCAGCTGAGTCCTGCAGGCCTGCTTCCTAGCTGCCAAGAGAAGGGAGCTGCATCCGTAGAGTGTTCTTCCTTCCTGATGGTCTAAGCCACCTGTATTTGAAGGATGAGCATGAAAAGCTGCTTAGGGACTTCATCCAGAGCATTATCTTCCAAACCAAGATGACATTGTAAAGAAGCTGCAATTTCAACCTGAGAAAGGTTCTGGGAATGTACAGCCTTGCCACAGTAAATATTTCAGTTAGGCCCAGGCTCCTCAGTACTCCTTCCTGAAAGATCGACTAGAAAAGACAGGGTGAAAAAAGACAAACAAAACCTCTGTAGTCAGACATTAAGGATGTGCTCAGAACCAAATCCTGATTTAAGAAAACCCCACAATAGAAACAGCCAGAAAGTTGTGTGTGTATGTGTGTGGGTGTG
>JAQHUG010000016.1:1305445-1345846 GCA_028555095.1 Dicrostonyx torquatus | reverse complement strand
AGCCAGGGCTGTTACACATAGAAACTCTGTTTCGAAAAACCAAAACATACACAATACCTATCTATGTACCCATGCACACACGTTTACATGCACATGTACAAACACACACACACTGTTCTAACACTGAAACAGTGCATGTGCCTCCTGAATGCAGTTCTTCTTAAGCAATCTAGGGCAAGCACCAAGCACAGGTCACACTGCAGGCAGCAGGCATGGATGAATGAGGGCGGTCTTGAAGGTGAAGGGGGGATAAAAAGCCATCACTTTCTACATTTATCTGCATAGCTAAGCTAAGTACACACAGAAAGCTACATGTCACCTGGGAAACTTGGTACTCCCAGCCATGAAGGGATCACATTGCTTATCACTACTCTAGCCAGAATCTGTGCTCATCCTTCCCAGTTTCCCCTGGGCCTCTGACTCCCATTGTATGCCCACTAGGGCACACCCTACCCTGCTCCTGCCTCAGTGATCCTCAACCTTAATACTGAGCCACACAGCAGGAGCCTCATCAATGACTATCTGTTAATCCAGCATCAAAGATGAGGAACGACTGGAAAGTGGTCTTCAGCCATCTGGTTCTGGACAAGCTATACTCTGTTGTTATACAATGCAAAGCGTAAGAACTCTGTGTTCTAGTGTCTTCAAGTGTAAGATTAAGAAATAATGTCCTATCTGGCAGGAGCACAAAAATATCCCTAGATCTACTGAATTGTGCTGAGGAGCACAATTCCCCAGAGAGCAGACACTTATACTAAATGCTTGCAAAAATAAAAAATAAAAAATCCTGCTCCCTTCAATCAAGAGACTCCAATAAAAGCATGATTTGTAGAAGAAAAAAAAATAAAAAATCCTGCCACCACACTGCTCATGCTGGGCATTCAAGGGATGAGAAGTATTTTCTTATGCAATCATAGAGCACCTGTGTCACTCTTAAATGGAGGGTGCCTCCTCACCCTGACCCCTGTCCCTGCTTCAGAAAAAGGCATGTCTTAAGAGGTGATCTCTTGAATCACTGGGGTGAATACATGTTCCCTAGCCCAGAATTTTGGGTAATCAAAGTCCACTGGAGTCTTGTATTTGGGGAAGGACTTGTAGTTACAGTGCATAGCAAGAAAGGGGCCTGACATCTGCCCTAGGTTCCCCCGATTCTCTCTGGGTCTGGATGGGAGGAAACAAAACGCAACAGTAAGTTAAACTGCTAAACCAACCCTGACTGTTTTCTAGAGTGTTCCCATCACCCTCTCAGTGTCACAGGGATGTTTCTGTTCTTCCTAAGCTAACATTTCAGGAGAAGGGACAGAAGTGACATTATTCCAAGACAGAAACACTGTGATGGAGAGCAGAACAAATTTTCACATGGGAACAAGAGGGTCCATTTTGTGTCTTGACACTTAAGGTGATGACATGCAAGACTTGTCAAGAGCTTGTTTACCAATGAGAAATAACAGAGAGATGGGTTCCTAGGTGCACTGCCACAGATCTCATCACCAGCCACTGTGAGAGAACTTGCTGCAGACTAGAGTTTGCTAAACAAACCAAAAGGAAGGAAACAGGAACAGGACACAAGGGAGTTAGTACTTACTAATAGCATGGGCTAAACAGCACTTTCTCCTCCAAACCAGGATGAAGAGCAGTATGGGAGAAGGGGACGGCAATAGGACAGCCAGGGGCCTAGGATAAGCTACAGCAATGCTAAGCCACTTAGCCTAAGACAATCACGACATGCTCGTCAGCAGGCCTATTTACATTACATCGAATTTAATCAATACATGATTTAAAGAAGAGATGACAAAACTAAAAATGGAGAAGTTCAAACAAGAAGCAGTGTGGACTGTGCGGGTAGAATGGGGCTTTGGAAGTGTGGACTCTGGCCCTAGCAGTGCCACTGGCCTGCGGTACATATCAGCTATGTGGCTCTATGCCTCTTTGAGCCTCAGTTTCCTTACCGGTTACATGCACATGGAGACCCCACGTTGGGCTGTGTTAAGTTCCACCATCCTAGTAGCACTCAGAGCTGATAGGCAGTGTTCAAGGCCCCAGGAAGCTGAGCAATAGCAAAAGTCAAATCCTCACTGGTGCCTCAGGGCTCAAAATGTGATGGCCCCCAGAGGTGCACCAGGGTAGGGGGCCAAATCTATGTTCAGAGCTTCTTGAATGCACAGGTGGAGGGGCTGGCAGCCCCTCTCCCGCATACCAGTGGACAGGGATGACAATGTTTGCGTGAGTACATTTCCAAAGCTCAGTCTCCAGGCACACAGGAGCACACTGGAACAATTTGGTGAAGGTAACAGTATTCTAAATTGTAAGAGTTTCTTGGGAGGGGAACAAATTCACCATTGGCCAGTTCTGACACTTTTCAGGACAGTAATTCCCTTCTCTTCCTTTATAAAACTTTATTTAAAAAAAAAATGGCAAGTGTATATACAAGTCTATGCACATGAATGTGTGACAGGCAGGTGTATGCATGCCATGATATGTGTGGAGGTCAGATGGCAACTCTGAATGCTGGTCTTTACTTGCCACCTGCTCTCTCTTATTGTTCATACTCCAAGACAGCTGGCACACAAGCTTCTAGGGGTTCTCCCATCTCACCCTGGGAGCACTAGGACTGAAAAACTACATTCCTCTGCTGGCTTTCTGTGGCTCTCGAGATCTCAGCTCAGCTCCTCATATTTGCTTGGCAAGCTCTTTACCCACTCAGCCATCTCCCCAGCCCAGGAAATGCTTATGAGGCATAGCATAGGGTCCTTCTGCAAAACTGTGCTCTCCCTCCTGTAGGCCAACCCACCCCAGCCCAGGGTGCAATGCAGCTTTCTTAACAGTATGGCTTCAGTGATCTGGCAAGCAAAGCATTCCTACTGGCTCTGTGCTTGCAGAAGCCCCAAAGCCGAGACACTGAGAGGAGGTAGCTTCTTAACCACTGTCACTTAGGACACAGCCAAGAAGGCAGCGATCTTTATCACTGAGGTTAGTGGCTCCAACATAACATCCTTATCCAAAACAGAATCACACCAGAACACTGGAGGTGATATAAAAGACAGACATATGAGCACTGAAGAAACCACTATAGGCATGAAGGTCACCAGCTTTCCCATCTGCCACCCACACACAGAACATATCCTGACTTCAGCTCACACTTCAAGACTTCCCCTTCCTGATCTGGTGGCGTCATACCAATCTATTTTGCAGAGGTGGTGTAGAAATTAATCAGGGGAACCAATCACACTTGAGCTTTCTGTCTTTTCTCCTTTACCCTATATCACTGCAAGAGCTACAACATCTTCAAGTTCAAGAACTCCATCAGCTGCCAAAACAACATTTGAGAGTCTCAGAGCTGCCCAGCAGGTCTGTCTATAACAAACACACAAGAACCAGTAAACTTCTCGAGAGTCAGACTGCCAGAGCCATCCATCTGGTCCCTATGGTGGGAAGGGCTCCCAAGGACAGGATCAGCTCCAGGGAACCCACTCCCACATTGGCTGCAGCATCACAGCGGGGGAACCTCTATGTACAACAGCAGCCATCTGTCAGCAGACAGACCAAAATAGCACCAGACTCTTTCATCTTTAGATAGAGACTCCCAACTCAGGGTTTCACTAAGTCCTAATTCCAAACTCAGTCCAGGCATTTGGTCTACTGAACAGGCCATGGAACTAATAGGAGAAATTTGGAGGAGCAGCTGCTCATTGGGTCTCGATCTCCCTTTTTATGTTTGGCAGGATGTGGGGTCAGGAGGAAGGACAGGTATTTCATTTGTAAGTTCTCAACTTCCTTCTACACCAAGTGTCCAGGAAAGGAAGAGAGTATAGACCTGGGGCTTCCTTTAGCTGCAGGCTAAAGGGGAAACAGCCTAGCTCTAATTGGGAAGCTGTATAGCCTCTTCTAAGTCTCAGCCAATCTCTGCATAGTTCTAGAGATTCAAAGGACCCTGAAAGAGTTAACCCAAGTTCCAAAGATGAGCACATCATCGTCCTCATCAAAACAGCCTATGTTCCAGAAATTTGTTCTCCTGTTTGTCCAAAACATACCCTAAAGTGCTTGACACACTGCCAAGCACGCCAGCTGCTGCTGCAGTTATCACGGTGCTGTCGTCATGCACCAGCGGCACCATCTGAACCAGGTTTGGGTGCAGATGTCCTTGCTCTCAGGAAGCCCACTCACTGCGGGCTCTGAGCACTCCACCTCTGCACACCTCCTGAAACAAGTGGCACAGACATACAGCCATATGGAAGAGGACAGTTCTACAAACCACCAACACAGGCAGCCTAGACCATGAGCCAGGCTTGGGAGGTGTTCACACTCCCAGACTTAAAAATAATGAACAGGGGTTGGAGAGATGGCTCACTGGGTTAAGAGCACTTACTGTTCTTGCAGAAGACCTGGGTTTGGTTCCCAGGACCCACACAGTAGCTCATAACCTTTAACTCCAGTTCCAAGGGATCCCAACACCCTTTTCTGGCCTCCAAGGGCTCTTTGCATACCCATGGTACATATAAACTCATTTGGCTCAAAACATTCACATACAAATAAGAAACCTTTTAAATAATAATAACAACAAAGTTAACCACAAATGAGATCAGAACAGATGAAATTTAACAGGTAACGAATAGGAAGGGTCCAGCACTTGCTCAGTCAACAGTACACTGAAGTCCTGGAAAATCTATGTGATCAGTAATTGCAATTCATTTGCCCAAGCTTACTTACCAAGGGGGTATTTTGGGTGTGCTAGGATTATGGTAAAGTAGAAGACACAGTCATCCAGAACCACATTCTCTGCTTCCAAAGAAGTGAGAATTAGTAAGGACTGATGCAGGTAACTAAAAAGCAAAACAGAATGCACCAAGAGGGAAGGTATACAAATGCCTACCACCGAAGGATGAAGGCCTGAGTCTGAGCCCTTAGAACACACATGAAGAGCTGTGGGTAGGTGGTAGGGTTGTAATCTCTGCCCTGGTGAGACAGGGAAGACAGATCCCTGGAGCTTACTGGCCAGCCAGCCAGCCTAACTGGAAAGCTCCAGGTCCTAGTGAAAGAAGCTTTTTCAAAAACTGAGGTGGGGACTGGAGACCTGAGTTTGATTCCCAACATCTGGCTAAAGAGCTGAACACAGGCCAGGTGGTGGTGACACACTCCTTTAATCCCAGCACTCAGGAGGCTGAGATAGATGGATCTCTGTGAGTTCGAGGCCAGCCTGGTCTACAGAGCGAGTTCCAGGACAGCCAGGGCTACACAGAGAAACCCTATCTTGAAACCCCCCCCCAAAAAAACCCAAAGCTGAACATAGTGGTATGCACTTGTAATCCCAGCTATGAAGAGACAGAACCAGGTGGATTCTTGTAGTTCGCTGCCCAGTATAGCCAAACCAGTGAGCTCCAAGACTCAAAGCAATACTTTGCCTCAAAAAAACAAAGTTGAAGATTCCTAAGGAGCAACATCTAAGTTTGACCTGTGGCCTTCACACACAACACACACACACACACACACACACACACACACACACACAAGTAAAATAATCTTAAAAAATAGAAATTGCATGCTTAAAAACAAATAGTGGAACAAAACGGGGCTCTCTGAGGTCCAGAAACTTGCGCCACAGTGCTGTAAGGATTACAAAGCCTTCCTGGGTTGTTCCCTCCCACGCCCTTATGTGTCCTCTGCCTGTGCAGGTCCTTGCTCACTTCACTTATTAAAAAAATGACAAACATGGACTACAGCTGTGATGTTTGTGTGGCACAAACCCATCAAGTGCCCGGAAGGGGCATCTGTCTACAAGAAGTCCCTCAGGGCAGGCAGGGCTGGAGGAGCCAGGCTGCAGCGGCCCGGCTGGCCTGGTCATGCCTGTTGCTGGGTGTGGCCTAAGGGTCAGAGTGAATACAGAAGTCTTGGAGCAATACTGACCACACCCCTGGGTAAGCCTCATTCTCTGAGAGCCCACACAGGGGCCTAAGCCCCTTTGCAAAGAAATCACAGATGAAGGCAGTTAAGAAACAAAACCACTTCTTCCAAAACTCGATGGAACTCAACTGCCACAATAAGGAGCAGGCCCGATTTGAGATGCACTGGGAGATAATGTGCCAGTGTCCAAATCCCGTTCTGCTGCTACCCTTCCTGCTGTCCTGTGTTCACACCACAGGAGCCTGGGGGTGCCTATCCATCTATCCTTCAGACAGTCCTACTCGTGTGCAAAGTACACAGGCCATGTGGTAGAGCCAGGCCGGCCAGTACCCTGACCATCTACCCAGAGGGGCAGCACAAACAAGCGCCGAGGCATTCACTCCAAGCACAAAGTACGGTCTGCAAAGGGTTACAAGAGTACAATTTCTCAACAGAACACCTTCCTAAAAGCACCGAGTCAAAAGGGGGGAATCAGAAGAATGGGTACAGCAGCTCCCACTTGGGAGAAACTGGAGACTGTACTAAAGGACAGAAGCCTCTCACAGGATATAAAAGAACTAACATCAGCTATCCACAGGGAGGCCAAATGGGGATCCAGGAACAGAACACTCTCCAAGGAATGCCCTTTAACGTATTGATCTGTGCAAAAATACAGACCATTTTTAGAAACTAATATAAATAAAATATAGGGGCTGAGGAGATGACTTAATAAAGTGTTTGGCATGCAAGCATGAGGACCTGAGTTCAGAACCCTAACACCTACGTAAAACCTAGAGCAATGCAATGTGTCTGCAACCTTAGCACAGCGACAGAGGCGCGCAAAAAAGGCAGAGGAAGCTGCCTTCATCCGGGGCTTGCTGGCCAGACAAGTTGTGACTCCATACACATGCAGAGATTAAAAATGCAGATGCTAACAATTTTACAGAATAGCTTGCACATTCAGTGACTAGCTCTGGGAGGTTAACAAGAAAATGGGCACAGCTAGGGGTTCGGGAGGAGTGGAAGAACACTTTTCACAGCTGAGTTAGTGCCGTGCACACATACTATGCCTGTCACTTAAAACACAGAAAGTCCTTAGAGTCCCTAAATATTCTTTACTGTCTCATGCCTTGAGACCTCTTCTCACTGGCTGGCTGGGACTTGTTCACATTCCAACTACCCTCTTGGACTCCAGACTAACCAACCATCTCCAAGCTCACATATCACAACTATATATAGGAAGCCCCTCTACTCTGAGCCAGGCCCTCGCTGGGTTTCACTCTGTGTTTCAACCACAGTTATCTATCATCACCATAGGCACTTCTAGAAGGCACGAACCCACTTTAGTAGGTCCCATCCCAGTACCCGGCAAGCATGGCTACTCAGGAGATGTCTGCTGAGAGGAGAGAAGCAGAGGGGCAGCGTTTGGTGTGGTGGTGCCTGCCTGTGAATCTGAGCCCTTGGGAAGCTGCAGCAGGAGGAACGCTAGGAGTCGGAGGGCTGCTTAGGCTACACAGCACAGCCTAGTTTGGTTTTGTGATTTTAGAAATGGTGAACACCACACTCGCCACACCTTGGCAAGTCTCAGCTTTCCTGCCAAAAGGTGCTGAGATGTCTCTTGCTTGTGGAGTTTCCCACATTATCAAAATGATACTAACACTAATTCAAAGCCTTGAACCAACTCATTCACAAAGGACCAAGCTTGACTCCCCGGCACCACAGCAGAGTAGGTTAGAATGCCTACTGGCTAGCTAAACACCCCTCCCTGAAGCCCCACGGGCTTTCCACAACGCAACAGTCTAGGGCTTCTATAGCTAGAAGCCTGCTTACAACTAGCCACAGGGCAAGCCTAGAGCACAGAGCCCTGCCCCAAAGCTGTTTCTTGTGTTCTGCTGCTTTTAGAAGAGGCTGGCTAGAGGCAGGGCAGAGGTGAGGCAGTGCTTCTAGGCTAGCCCTGTACCAGGCAGAGTCTGCACAGCCCAAGCCTTTGTAGGACCTCCATTGGAAAGAGCAGAGAACCAGGGGGCAGAGCTGTCCCAAGGAGCCGAGCAGGCATGTGCTGCTGCATTTTGGGTGACTCCAACTGAACAGGAAGACCCTGCACACACCCTTCCTATGTTTCCTCCATCCATCACTATTTCCTCCTGGCGCCAGAATCCTGTCCGAAACCCAACAACCCTCACTGAGCTGTGTTAGGGACCTAATGTTCGCATGTGACAACCGCAGGCATGAGAGATACCACAAGATGAGCATCTGACACAGAAAAATAAAGAGAGGAAAAGAGCTGGGATTTCCTGGAGAAGATGGCATGAGTGTTGGGCTGTAACAGATGGATAGGACTTCAACAGTCAGAGCTGGGCTTGGAGGCTGCTAAGAGGAAGTCACTAAGTAACATGTCTGACACTCCATCCAGAAAGCTGCAGGGAGGCTGGGAGTTGAGGGCTCTCTCTTAGCTTTAGGCAGGCAGGGCACATACCAGCAGCCCTCATGAGGCCCAGAGGGAGGTGTCTGCTTCACAGGGTGGCCACAGAACCGCCCACTCTCATTACTCTGTCTTGCCCTAACTTGCAGAGTCTGCCCACCAGACCCCAGCTTGCTTCTTCTGTAGACTTCCAGACAAGTGACCTGAGCTACAAGGCTGTAGAGTACTCAACCAAACACAGTCAGGTGACCCAAGGGATCCTGGGAGTGTCCCCAAAACTCCCCGCCTCACACAATAGCTACATACGGGTTCAAAGCTACAAAACAGCTATTTCCATCTTCCAGTCCAACAATTCCGTGCTGACCCACACGGCTCACCCAGAACTCCCCAGACAATACCACAATTGTGTTCACCCCTGGGGAAGGAGAGCGGCTACAAAGAGCCCCATGTGAGAACATCACGATGGTCTCAGACTCCACAGCTATAAATATGTGCTCAAGCCATGTGGAGGGCACGCGCTCCCCACGTGCTCTTATAGCTATGAAAGCACAAGGGCCCGTGTGCCACAGCTGCTGGAAGCTAGAAGCTGAGGGCAGGGCCTTGGGACAGCAGAGGGGAGTCATTCCAACTACGACTAACCTAGCATCTCCCAGCTTAGAAGGAAGCAAGCAAGTAAGCAAGCAAAACTGAACAAGATGGCTCAGTGAGTAAGGCACTTACCACATAATACTGGTGACCTGAGTTCAATTCCCAGAACCCACATAAGGTGAAAGGAGAGAATCAACTCCGTAAAGTTATTCTCTTACCTCCACAAGAATGTTGTGGCGCGCGCACACACACGTGTGCGCACACAAAGACAGACACACGCACACACGTGTGCACACACACGCACAAATAATAACTGAGAAGAGATTGCAAAGCTGGCAAAGTGACTCCCTGCTGCCTGCCAGCCAGTTCATCCCTTTCAGAGTACACAAGGCTAGCCATGATTTCAAACTTACTCCAGACAAAGATGATGGGACCAATCTCAGCAAGCACTAAATTTCCCAATCATTCGGCTGGTATTGCATGGTCTCAAGCACATTCTTGGCTCTAGACCTCCAGTTTCCAGCCATTACAGGGTTCTTTCACTTCCAGAAGCCTGGGTAAGAGAAGAAGGGCTGAAGCAGTTGATTCTTGCCACTGCAGTTCCCACTACTACATGGGGTCCCTGAGTTCGGGCCACCGAGGACAATAAAGGCTCAACATAGACTGATAGCAGTTGTGGGGAATCTTGAGCGTTCCAGAGAGCAAATCCAATGCTTGTTAGTTCTGTAGTCACTCAAACACAGTCTTCCTTGGTGAGGATAGGTAAAATAAATCTCTGAGAAGTCAAGGCTTCAAACACAAACTCCCTATGGGGTCATCTCCTTTGGCATCCAGGGTCCCCATGAGCAAAGTGAGGGGACAGGAATGAATAGTGGGTGATACATGTAAGAAAAAGAGAACTACCTCACACAAAGCAGGCAGGTGAGAACCCACAGAACAGCTTGCACCCTTGGGGTAAACATGGACCCTTGGCACCTACTAAAAGAGCATGGTCCCAAAGTGTGATCTCCAGGTCAACAGCAGCAATAGCAGCATCACCTGAGAGCTCCTTAGAAACAGGACCAAAGGCATCAGAAAGACTTGGCTGTGGCCAGCAGTCACCATTTAAATAGATCCAGTCCCAGAACCCAAGCAACTGGGATGTCAGTTTGCAAAAGAGAAAGCCAGGATCCATAAAAAGTAAAAAGTCAAGAGGCCAGTAAGGGGCAGGAGGCCTACAGCCCACCCAGCACTTCTGCTGGGCCAGGGCCTGAGGCAAAAAGATTCCCAACCATGTCCATAATGCACTCAAGGACAACTCTGGCATTGCCAGGGTCTTTAAGCTTTGAATCCAGAACTTAGAATAGCAAAACCAGGGGACAGGTGAGCCTGAAACTTAGGATGTGCTGACTAGCGTGGAAGGTGGCACAGATAGGAAAACCAAGTGTCTGCTGAAACAGGGCAGGCAAGAAGGACTCTCAGGCAATGTGGCATGTGCCATACATGTCTTAATTCAGCCACAAATCAAGGATGACACTGGGAAGCCCAAAGAATCTGCAGAGTATCTGCCACCAGACAAAGAAATAACAAATCTGAGTGACAAAGGAGTAGCTGCTATCTATCAGATATGTGGGAAAATATGAAGAGAAAAATCTCCATTCTTTTTTAGTTAAAAATCTTATTAATTTATCATATTAATCTTACATGTTTTGGTGTTTTGCCCACATGTATATCTGTGCACTGTTTGCATACAGAGCCCAGGAAGGTAAGAAGTAAGCATCAGATGCCCTGGAACTAGAGTTCCAGATGGTTGTAAGCTGTCATGTGGGTGCTGGGAATCAAACCCAGATCCCCTAGAAAAGTAATCAGTGCTCTTAACCACTGACTGAGCTGTCTGTCCAGCCCGAAAAACTCTGGTTTCCACTTGTTTGTTTTGTTTAGGTTTCTGAAACAAGGTTTCTCTGTGCAGCCCTGACTGTCCTGGAACTTACTACATAGACCAGGCTGGCCTACCTGCCTGCCTCTGCCTCCCAAGTGCTGAGATTAAAGGCGTGCTCCACTCTCCCCAGGCCTGCTCCATCCCTAAATATGCACTGTCACTGGGCAGCCTTCATTCCCACTAGTTTCGCTGAACCTCTGCTGAGAAGCACACGCTAGAAGACTCTGCGAGGCATGCTTAGTTTAGCCTCAGCAGTCCTTTACCACCAGCAGAAATGAGCTTCTTTATACCCGGCAGTTAGACAGTCTGTCAAGACAAGGTAAAGATAAAAATCTTTGCTTTAGTAAGAATCTTGCAGCATCTGTGAAAATCATGAGGGTACTTTTCAGACAGGGAAGATTAAATGGGGTAAAGCACCTTGAGGGACTTTACGAGGGTAAGGAACAAAAAGAATCCCTGGGTTAGCCGGGCATGGTGTTGCGCACCTTTAATACAGAGCAGGTAGATCTCTGTGAGTTCGAGACCAGCCTGGTCTACAGAGTGACTTCCAGGATAGCTAGAGTTGTTACACAGAGAAACCCTGTCTCACAGGTTAAAAAAAAAAAACTCCTAGATTGGCCTCATGAAGTGACCCAGAGAGACACAGAGCTGACGGGTCCCAGGCATACCTGGCTGTTGAAATGTAGAGGACAGCCGAGCAGTGGTGGTGCACGCCTTTAATCCCAGCACTCAGGAGGCAGAGGCAGGCGGATCTTTGTGAGTTTGAGACCAGCCTGGTCTACAAGAGCTAGTTCCAGTGCAGGCTCCAAAGCCACAGACAAACCCTGTCTCGAAAAAAAAAAAAAAAAGAAAGAAAGAAAGAAACGTAGAGGACAACTGTGGACTTACAAACAGATACCTTAGGAACACACAATTCCTGCATTCCAATCCACTGGGGCATTTCCTTGCAGGTGGCACAGTTAGGACTATGTTGGCAATGACATATATTGAGCATGGGAAAGAACAATCTGCTGGGCATTTCACCAGCCACAGCTAACCCAGCACCAAATAACCTGAAGAGAAAAGCAGCAAATCTGTCTTCTGTATGCCTTGACCACTCCAAGACCTCAGACTCTGATGCTGTCTGGGGCCGCCCAGGGTACAGACAAGGAGCTGGCTGCACTGGGTAGGAACAACACTGCATTCAGAGGGCACGTCTACCAACAGTGAAGAGCTATAGGTACACACGAATGCTGTGCAGTCGTGAGGGAGAGAACCAAGCTTACTAAGAAATGCCAAACTGCTACACTACTTTATACAATCCTGTGATGTTTAAATCTTGTCATGCAACTGAATCATTAGTGAGGCCTGGTGGCACATGCTTGTAATTGCAGAAACTGGGAGGTAGAGGCAGGAGGACTAAGAGTTCAAGACCAACCTTGAATACTTAACAAATTGGAGGCCAACCTGAGCTACATGGCCAGCCAGTCTAGAAACAGTGGTGAGTAGGGGCTGGGAGATGGGTTAGAAAGAAGGTAATGGTCTTGGCCGCTAACAACCTGAGTTTGATGCCCAGAATCCATATAAAGATAGAACAAACAGGGGCTAGAGGAGTGGGTCAATGGCTAAGAGCACTGACTGCTCTTCCAGAGGACCTGGGTTCGATTCCCAGCACATATATGATGGCTCACGACTATCTCTAACTCCAGTTCCAGATGATCAGACATCCTCTTCTGTCCTCCACAGGCATTGCACGTGTGTGGTACACAGACATACATGTAGATAAAATACCTGTACACATAAAACAATTACTTTTTTTTAAACTTTTTAAGTGGAAGGAGAGAACCAAGTCCAGAAAATTTTACTGTGACTTCCACATGTCCTCCATGACATGGACACTCACACACAACAATAATAAATAAAAATTTTAAAATAAATTGTTTAAGTCAGGCTCACACCTTTAATCCCAGCACTCAGCAGGCAGGCAGATCTTTGAATTTAAGGCCAGCTTGCTCTACAGAATGAGTTCTAGAACAGCCAGGGAAACACAGAGACACCCAGTCTCAAATAAATAAATAAATGCATGAATTAATTAATTAATTTGGAAATTAAGGGGTGGAGCTAGAAAGATAATCAGCAGTTAAGAGAGGGTACTACTATTGTAGAGGTCCATGCCATGCAGGTAACAACTGCCTGGAACTCCAGCTCCACATCAGAAGCCTCTGGCCTCCTCAGGCACCTACACCACATGCACACACCTCACACACACACAATGAGAAACAAGTAAATCTTTTCTTTTTCTTTTTAAAAAGCAAAGAGTGGGGGCAGACAGACAGAAGTCCAAACATTGGTAAATTGCTGCACCAAATAAACTGTGAGGACCACATCTGGCCCCCAGACCACCTCTGTGCAAACTGTGGTCTGAATACTGGTAACTATTCGGATCCCTGAAGACATTCAGACACTTATAAGCTTTCTACTGGTTGGAACAGCCATACGGACTAGCTTTGGTCTTAGAAATCCACAGGCATGTGGACCCATCTGCATCACTCCCCAGCTCAGCCCATGAGATGACTGAAGGCCTCACACTGACAAGGAAACTCAGACTGAGAAACTGTATGCATCAAAGTTGACCCTTGAGTCTCCTAAGCCCAGGGCAAGCCTGCCCTCCAACCACAAACTGGAGAGATGGTGAATCCAGTCCTTTCTAGGCTGTGCCATGCCTTCCTTCTAAGAGTGGGCTTACATTATGTGAACAGAGGGATCTGAGTTCTGTACCACATCCCTGGGACATCTTCGTCTGGCCTCTCCCCTAAGGTGGGGTTGGGGACAGAGAGAAGTCCCATGTCAAACAGTTTTATCTGCGCTGATGAAGAAGCCCCTCTGGGCTGCTGGCTTTGGTTACAGCATCACGAACAGCTGCTCCCTCCATCCTATACTGCAGAGGATGGAGGGTTCTATTTTGATAACTTCGATGCAAGCTATAGAAACAGGAGGGGAGTTTCCTTTAATTCAAAATATCCTAGGACAAGTGAAAACTTCTTGTATCATAACAACACAGTCAAAGGGAAACTTGTATAGAGCTCGATTTCTAAAATGTCACCCCATAGAGAACAACCGACATCTCTGCCCACGGTCTATGACAGAAAAAAAAAAAAAATGTAGTCGGCGAAGCCATCCAGAAGAACCAAAGTGTTCTCTTTTAAATAGCAACTTGGACCGTGACTGGGGACTAAACTAGGTAAGAAAGGCAGGTTCCATCCCAGAGGGTCCACACTCTCTGGCTTAAGGCTCAAGCTTGGTTCATCCATGTGAATCAGGACAGTCCAACTGCAATACAACATACGATGTACACAAGGACACTCAACCAATGCCAGTTCTGCAAGGGAAAAGCAGGTGGCCCTCACACAGCAAAACCAAGGTTCTCCCTGAAGGCAAACAAAATTCACTCCCTTTCTCAGTGCTGGGACAGTAGTTTTCCATGTTCTCACTGGCCACTGGCTAAAGCAGGGCCCAGAGGAGTTGTGGGAGTGGCTAGCTGGAGACAAACATGTTGCCCAAAGCACAGAAAGATGACAAAAGGGCCTGCAGTCAAGTTTGTCCTTCCAAGGCTATCCCAGGATCTTTTCCCCCTTGGAAACAGTTTCTCACATATATCCTCCCAACACCCAATGCCCTCCTCCCTACCACTCGGAAATTCTTTCATGAAACTATTACAGGGCTCAATTTATCAGGCTTGTCCAGTCTTTTCCTTTTCCACTCCTGTCCAAGGTCCAGAATTCTCTGTGCATCTTATTTATGCATTTTAAACATTTCCACTTCAATAGAAAGGGAGTGGGGATCATCTGTAGCAGGAGTGAAGACTCACATCGGCTATATGCTCGACACCACAGCCCATTTCAGACCAGGACCAGGCCAAGCCCTGTAGCAAGTAGCTGTTACAGCTTCCCTCCACACTCAGTCAATCAGCAGGTACCAGTATGATGGAGAGGGTCCTGGCACTCCTGCCTCAATAACTGGCTCCAATGAACCTATGCTCCTCTCATTCATCTCTACATCCAAGCTGACTCTGCCCCTGATCTGCCTCCCCAGAGATTCCCATGCACACTCGGGCCAAGCAAGCCCAGAACACTTTAGCCTTGCCTCATACCACTCACCAGGGTGCACCGGTGCTTGCCACTGCCACATTTTCAGAAGGCGCCATGACATCAGTTAGCACAGGAGCCACCACCACTCTGAGTGGAGAAAGAAGTCCTATCTGCTGCCTGCAGCAAACATAGCCACAGCACCAGGTCAGAGACCCTCCCATCCCATCCCAATAGAATAGTGACAGATCCTGGCAGGTCCAGACAGCATATTCTGGACTGCAGCAAATTTCCAAAGGGACCAGCATACAGACATTCAGGGTTCCTGATGTGGCTTAGCTAAAGAGGTCAAAGGGCCCGAGGGAGCTCTGAGCTAAGAGGGAGGAGCTGGAGTTACAGTATGAAGAGTGACAGAGCTATGGACTACTTACAGGATCACAGGTCAGGGGGCAGCGCCGCACATCAGGCAAATATTTCCCTAGCCTGCAGAGGAAATGAGCTCATTTCCAATTCTGTGTCTTTAGGCCAAGGAGCTCTGGTGTCCATCCTCTTACCAGACTGTCTCCTCTGCACTTCTGGTTCTCTGAAATTAGACTCTCCATACACTGGGAAACAAGCCTAGGGCCCTCTACCTGGCCTAGTCTGCAGGGAGGACAAGGTTGCATGTCGGTGCTCTGTAATACACAGACTCACAGTGGCTGCTTCACACTTAGAATGTGGTCAATGTTTCGGAAGAACTCAATTTCGCATTCCATTTGGTTTCACGTGGCCTGTGACTACTGCCCTGAACGGCACAATCTGGAGCACGGAACATCATATAAAGAAAGGGTCAGGACTTTCTGCATCGGGCCAGACAGGAAGCAGTTTAGGCCTCATAGACCATAAACTGCTGTAGCAACTTGAAGGCAGTCATGGAAATGGGTGTGGCTGGGGTTAGAGAGATGGCTCAGTGGTTAAGAGAGCTTGCTGCTTTTCCAGAGGCCCTGAGTTTGATTCCCAACAGCCATGTTAGATGGCTCCCAGCTGTCTTTGACTCCAGCTACAAGGAATCCTCTGGCCCCTGAGGGCACCTGCACCCACAGGTACATACCCACACCTACGCATAACCGAAAATAACAAAAATAAATCTTTTTTTTTTTTTAAAGAAATGGGTGTGGCTGTCTTCCAACACAACTTTATTTATAAAAGCAAGCAGAGGCCAGGTGGTGGTGGTGCACACTTTTAATCCCAGCACTCAGGAGGTAGAGGCAGGTGGATCTCTATGAGTTTGAGGCCAGTCTGGTCTACAAGAGCTAGTTCCAGGACAGGCCCCAAAGTTACAGAAAAACCCTATCTCGAAAAACCAAAAAAAAAAAAAAAAAAAAAGTAAGCAGAGGGCCAGTTTGCCAAGACCTGATAGAGAGGTTGGGCGTTCAAGCCTCAGGATTACTGAATGACCCTACACATTCTGCTAACCCTTAAAGGTGTCAACACAGCTCAATGACAGAGCACAGGCTGACACATGTGTGTGGTCTTGGTCTGATACACACATGCACACACACACACACACACACACACACACACACACACACGAGAACAACAGCACTCACCTCCAAAGGCAGTTAAAGGGATTAAAAGAGAAGACTGCAACACATTCAACACCTCGCTCACCCTCCCCAACCCCTTTAAGGGCTGGAGCTCTACTAGGCCATGTTCATGCAAGGCCAGCGCCAAAGGGTCCTTTTGGACTAAACAAAAGCAGGAGAGTCCTGAGAGCTCTGACCCATGCCATCCTGTGTCTCTATTATACCAGTGCTGTGGGTTCTCAGGCTACGGGTGGGGGAAATCCAGCCAGAGAAATACAACCAGGTCTCAAGGTCAAACGCAATCGGGCTCCTAGCTCTTGGTCCTCTGCCAGGCTCTCTTGCTCTCAAGTCACCCCAACTGGTGGTGGCCCGACCAAAGCACTGCCTGACCAACTGTACCATTTGTACTGTGTGGACTTCAGTGTAAGAAATCGCACAGAAACACACAGTCATGGCTAGAGAGATGCCTCAGTGTTGAAGAGCATTTGCTACTCTTGCAGAGGATGGGGTTTCAATTCCCAGTACCTCCTTGGCAGCTCGCAACTACCTGTAACTCCAATTCGAGGCCCTCTCCGACCCCCACAGATACCAGGCACATGTGTGCTATACAGACATACACACAGGCAAACACTCATACACATCAAATAAGAGTGAGCCAATGACATCTTAAGGTTCTAAGAGATCAGGTTCCCCTGGATAACGTTCTGGACCCCATGCCATCACCAGCAGGCACAGGAACACCCTTCCATGGTAGCTGCCCTTCTACCACGCAGGATCACAGGTGACACGGCCTCTGGTACACTGAAGAACCAGGTGAATTCAGGCTGCTGACCACAGCACCATCTTCCCACGAGGCCTCCAAAATGGAAAAGTGCTGTCCTGTTCTTGGCCACTGTTCTCTGAAATGCCTTCCAGAGTCACACAGATCTCCACAGGATTAGGCCAGCTCCAACATGAACTGAGTGAAAACTTGCTTCTTACTCTACTTGGGATGGAGCTTTAGGTCCCACCCAGGCACAAAGGGCCACCCAGTGTTCCTTTTCCTCTCCTCAGTCTATCTACCATGGTTATCAGCACCAAAAAAAAAAAGTCACTTGGACCACCCCCTTCTCCAGAAAACACAACTATGAGCCAAACCTAGCACCAGCAGCAACTCCCCAAAACTAAACAACAACCAATCAGGGAGTAGGCACTCTGCCTCTCAGGGAGGAGCAACTGGACTCAGCTCTCTCCTCAGCCTCAGTTCAGCACTGAAAACTAGGCCTTCTCTCTCCAGGGATCCTTGAAGCCCAGCAGTCCCCACATCCTCACCAGGTCCCTTCCCATGTTCAGTTCTCCCACCAACTGCACAGGCGTGGCTGTGCTTGGCTGTTCTCTCCCAAATACAGAGGAAGGACTGGGCTGGGTCAGGCTTGTCACATCATTGGTTCAAAGCCCAGCAGGAAGTTACCAGGCCAGGAAGCTCTCTGCAGAGGAAGAGAGCAGATTGCTGGCCATGCACTTATGTAGCAGAGAGAGAATCATGCCACATAACTGTGACCTTCCTGCAGTCTTTTCTATGACACACAAGGCTAGGCCTAACATTCACACAACCTAAAAGAAAGAAAAAGTGCTTCCCCAAGGCAAGTTACACCCTGTTCAGCTGTGGTCTACCGCACTGAGTGGCCTGGCCGTCGGATCCACACAGGGTCTCACCTCCGATTCTGGCCATTCACTTTCACTGCAGTGTATAAGCTCACCTTTGAGCCGGGCTCAGTCAGGCCTTTGCCAGCCTTCCTGGGAATGAGAGGAACGAGAGGCTCACTGTCCCGTCCCACCTCAGTAGTCAGCAGTGATGAGCAAAGCGGACAGGGCTTGGAAGAGACAGCCAAAGAGCCAAGCCAGGCTGCTACCTCCTCACAGCTTCCTTATTTTTCTTCCTTCTCCTCCTCTGGGCTGGAGTCACATGCCACACAGTCAACTGGGCCTGGAATCTGGGCTGGCATCTGAGGGCCATGAGGCTCAGAAGGGCCAGCAGCCAGCAGTCAGGTGACCTGGGCAGGCCATTTCCCAGTGCCTGTGTCAGCAACTCCCCCACCCTTGGAGAACATGCTTCAACAGAGCCCAAGGGGCACTGAAGCTCCTTTTCAATCACATCAACACGAGATGCTTTTCTCCCCTTGCTGGTGGCGGGGTGGGGTTGCTTTACAGTGAATCAGACTTCTTTAATGCACGCTAAGCTGAAACACTGTTACAGTACAGACATGGGTGAGATGTGAGCCACGCCTACGAGTACCAGGTGGCCCACTGAATGCTCAATGTGACCATGTCACGCGGGTAATACAGGCAGTGTAGGGATAGTCTTGAGTCTGCTCCAAAGCCAAAGAGCAGAACCCTCAGTCAGGATTACCAAGAAGATGGCACCTAGTGGAGCTGACTGGAGAAGATGGACCCAAGCCTTTGGCTTGAATTCCAGACTTGCACAGATATCCACACGGGCAGGCCCAGTTTCAGTGTAAACTGGGTCTTAGTCATCAGGTGGCGTCTAACCACCCGTTGTTTACCACTGGCCCTCACCTGTCTCTTGCCACTGTGGACTACATCCTTCCCAGGTGACACAATGATCCCTGGTCTGCCCTGTGTTGTCACTCCCCAGACACCATGCCTTCAAACCTGCAAGCATTAGCTTGGCATTCCCAGCTCCTAACCCTTAGGGGCTCAAAGTCCAGACCCCTTCACCTTGATACTCCGAAGCCATCCTGGCCTCAACAGCTCAGCTTTTCCCATCTATGTATTGCTTACCTGGTGGTCAGGGTCCCAAGTGTCTGAGAGATGGCTTCCTGCTGCTGCTGTGCCTTCTGCACAGACAACTCTTCTCTGGCCTGACTGGCTCCTCGTCTTCATCTGGCCGCACCCCTGCTCATCCCTAAGATTCAAGTCAAATGCCACCTCCTCCAAGAAGGTGGCCTGGCCTCTATCCTTCAGCTGGATCTAAGTGACATTCCTAAGCTTCCGCGGGACTGTGTGACTCATGGGTACCAGTGTCCGTCCGCACATCTCCACTACATTAATCACACTGTGGGGCACTCAGCAGAAACTGCAGACAACCACAGCTCAACTGCCACAGCCCCAGCCTCAGTGCCCTGACGCTGGGAATGGATTCTTCCATCTCTTAGCTGCTCGGGGCCTACCAGTGTATCCGACAGGTACCTGCCAGATCTGACAAACTCAGCTGAGCCCTTATACCATCACTATGGCAGACAGGCTCCATGCTTTCCATAAAAACAGAGACAGGTTGAAAGAGGGAACGTAGTAAGACAGAAGACTAAGGCCAGCTCCCAAGGGGAAGGGGCTGCCACAGCATGAAACTTAAGCCCCTCCCAGAATCCCACAAAAAAAGTTTTCCTCTCCCAAGGGATGTTCCCCCCAAACTGCCAAAAGCACAGCAGGAAATTGCAGATGTCTACGTGGATGGGTATGGTACTATAATATACCTATAATTCTAGACTCTTCCTGGAAGCTGAGACAGGAGGACCACAAAGCCAGTGAGTTTGAAGCCAGCCCAGGGAAACTGTTTCACAAAAGAAACAAATGAAAAAACAAAGTGCATCTACTCCATCCTTCCTGCAGGAAGTTGTGTTATGGCTGAAAGTAGTAAAATACTCCTGAGACACAGCCAGCGACATGGCCCAGCCTACGCTCTATGCCCAGGACACACATAAGGGAAAAGGAGAGGAACAATTCCATGAAGTTGTCCTCTGACTTCCACATGTGCACTATGGCAGGCCACACATGCACACGCACACACACACACACACACACACACACAACTATGAACAGCTCCTGAGAAACAAACACTATTGAGTTGACCTCTGGCCTCCACATGCACATGCACACATGTGGACCCACACGTGCACACAGGAATGGGCGGCCCGCATCAACAGAGGCATTCCGGGCATACAGTCTCTGCCCTGTGTCACTGGCTCAAGGGCTCATGAGCTGAAGTGAACTCTTGCTCCTTGAAGAGACTGCGGTCATGCTCAAGTGGTGGTGGGGTTCTAGAGGAAGTGGGGAGGGTGCTCCAATTGAACCACACAGCCTACAGTGAGAGGGTGCTGACAAGCCATCAGAGACCGTGCCCCAGCCAAAGAGAGGGGGCACCTATCAATAACATCAACTGCACACACTCTGACACCAAATCTGACAAGTGATAATGGGCCCCACACAGTCACGGTTTCTAGAGAATCTACTCACAGCAGTCAAGCAGAGAGGAGCCAAGACCCCAAGGCCACATCATCATCATCATCATCATACGTGCACATTTAATTTTCTATGAGCCCAGAGAAATCACTTTTGATAAACAAAGATTTAGTTTCTTAAGGAGAAAGCTTAAAAGATTTCACTACGTCTAACTCTTGCTTGAAACGCACACAACAAACTAAATTATAATGCATAATTTCAACTCATCTTCCTGAAAAAGCCATAAGCCCTATGGGCAGAAGCCCTATGGGCAGAGGAAAGGCTTTGTCTAGAAAAGCTCAAGGTCTCTGTGCTCCGCCCTGTGTCCTTTACTGGATGAGTCCAGGAGTCCTCTGACTGTCCTCCCAATGACACATTTGCCACTAATGGCCATTGGACTCTACATGTACCCAACCCAGAGGGTGAAGGTTATATTCCAGATGAGGGAAGCCAAGGAGGCAGAGTTACCTGCTCCAGGGCACACAGCAGGCCTTGGATCTGAACCTGGCACCTATCCCAAAGATGAATGCTAGCTTTGCCTGAAATGACATGGGAAAGGTTTCGCCTACAATTCGCTCCATGTCCCTCTGTGATGCTCAACATCCCCAGTTCTCCCCACACCCATAAAAAGGCCCTGGTACACTGTACACTGCCCTGGACCATGACAGAACTCTGTCTACCAGTCACCTCCTATTTTACATCCCTTCACGTGGAAACAATAGCCCCTGTCCTGTCCCATCACACACGCACACACACACACACAAACACACACACACACACACACACACATTTGCCAGGAGTTTCACAAACATACTCAACTTATCCTCCTAAAAACACTGGAGCCAAGAAAGCAAGCTGAGGAGTCTAAGGCCCAGAGACAATAGCAGACAAATTAGGCCCAGCTAGGAAGCAGTCTGATGCCCACTACCTTATAACTGGGAAAGTCACATGACTGTCAGGGGGACTTCAAGGAGGCACAGTTCCCAGGGCCCAGTCCCTTGAACCATGCCAAGAGGGACTACTTTGCATTCTCTATACCGCTTAAAGACGCAGAATCACAGACACACACCCCACCCACTGGCCCTAGGAGATAGAATTCCCCTCTCACCCAAAGGATGGATAGCAGCAGGGGACATTCGCTTTCACCTCTAAACAAGCATAGAGACTGTTTCCAGTCGTCCCATGGAACCACCCTCCAGTCCTAGGCCCTTGGCCAGTGTGACTGCCAGAACAAGCAAGGCCTCTTCCAGCTGGGCTCTGTCTGGCAGGGCACTTTGTGCTTCAGCCTGGGAGGGAAGGTGGCCTCCATAGGACAAGGTGAACAGAGCAGATGGCAGCAACCTACCACATGGCCACCCAAGGCCCCTCCAGGCAGGAAGGCACACTGCTTTTAG
The DNA here is from genome assembly GCA_028555095.1 of Dicrostonyx torquatus. Lineage (NCBI taxonomy): Eukaryota > Metazoa > Chordata > Mammalia > Rodentia > Cricetidae > Dicrostonyx > Dicrostonyx torquatus. Next base: position 1,323,800 of record JAQHUG010000016.1, on the reverse strand, counting down.
CCGAAGGCCTGTTTCCCTTGCACTGATGGGAAGGAATGGCATGGTAGAAGTTGGGATCACATCCCAACCACTCTCTCAAGAGAGCAAGAGATTTCTCTAAAACAACAACATGGGGCCAGTACGCTGAGCAGTAAGCACAATTGAAGTAAGGTGTCCACCTCTAAAGACACTCAGCAGGGCCCAGTGAACATCTGCAAGGTGAACATGGAAAAACCTGTCCTGGAGAATTCCCCTCTCTGTGCCCTGTACTAGGACCTTACTGCCACACAGATTTGGGGCCAAGAGGTCATCACCTTTTTCCGGAGGTCCATCTTCCCCTCAGGCCGATCCATCCAGACCCATCTCCGAGGCAGGGAACACTAGAGTACTGACTGGACACACTGACCCCCCTGCCTTTCAGCTGAGCTAAGGGTGCGCTGGCAGAGAAGACCACGGCAGTCACTGTCGCCCAAAAGCAAGTGAGTGTGCACTGACTGGCTGAAGAACATGGGACACGTGAAAGCAGATGGTCAGAGGCTGGGATGAGATCACAGCGGCAGGGCGGTAGGGCAATGGATTGCAGAGATGCAGGCTTACTCCTCTCAGGATTGGCATGTGATCCCAGGAGTCACTTTACTTCTCTCTTCCAAATGCCAGAACTGGGAGGTGAAAGGAGCTCTTGCTCGCCAAGGCCACTGGCCAAGTCTCCGCACTGTAATCCTAAGGATGGTTCAGAGCTGTGAGCTGCCGCCAGGTCTGACCCTCATTCTCATGGGAAGATTACCAAGATGTGCTCTGGACCTAAACTGCATCTTGCCTCCCCTGAGTCCGAAGGGAGCATCATGTACTAACTCTCCAGAAAGTGCAAAGAAAGCCTGCTTGAGAAACTACCCTGAAACCACAGTCTGGGCAGCCTCTTGGCCTTCCCCAGGTCTGAGGAAGGTACCTCAGAGATCTCAGGAACCCTAAACAGGGACTGGGTGCCCACAACAGAAACAGGAACTACCTGGGTGACATTCACAGCGGGCACCTCGCCCAGAGGTGGGTACCTTTCAGATCCTTCTTCAGAGACAAGACAGCAGTGGAAAATTCCAAAGGCTTTGCTCCACTCCTGTACAAGAAGGCTCCTAAACCCCGGCTAAAGAGACCAAAATAGGCAGGTTCTACTCTGGTCCCTGGTCTCGAATGTCAAACAGAATCAACTCAGGAACTTTAGAAATACCAGTGCTTGAGTCCCTTATCCCTTCCCCCAGCCCTAGCCATTCGCAGAAGTCGTGACATAATCAGGCCTGAGTCCAGGCAACTGGCTTTTTTGAAATCTCTACAGTAAGTAATTCACAGTCATGCATAAGGACTAAGGCTCTGCCTTCTAGAAACTCAGCACACAGGGAGCTAGCCCTCCCCCACAGACTCTTTAGAGAAAGGTCGGAGACCCAGGCAGGCAGGCCATGCTGAGGGCCACTCCCCCACAGCACATCCACACTGAGACTAGCCAGCACAGAACCATCTGTCTGGGGATGAGGAGTCTGCCCAGCCCTGGCAGGGGCAGACCCCGTTCCCCTGTGCTGGAAGATGTGCAATTGTGTTCTCTGATTACTTCAGACATGCAAACAAAATATGATACTGTACAAACCTGGGGTGGCAAGGACCACAACATAATTTACTTTGAGACGTCTGAATTACAAATTTAAAAAATAAAAAGCTAGATTAAAAAGTACGCGCACACATGGCTTTGGAAACCCTTCTAACAACCTCTTAAGTGGAAAAAATGGAATCTGAGGCTGGAGCTGCCAAATTTACTTCCTGTTTCTCCCAGAAGGTCAATGGGAATAATTACATTTTCTTGTGAATCTGTCTTTTGTAAAGTTCAAGCAAAACATCTCAGTCTTCCCAGCTAAGGCCCTGACTTTGGGCCTGCAGAAGAAACAACTCAAAGTTCAATTAAAGAAAGAAAAAAGAAAAAGAAAAAAGGACCATAAGAAAGGGGGGGTGCAGTTAAAATCTGTAAGTTTCACTGCTGTGTTAACAAGACTAAACAAAATTTATACTTTGAGATAAAACAGAACGAGAGGCTCTAAGTTCTCTAGCTTGTATCACTTAGACTGATAGCGCTGGGTAGGGAAAAGCAGGCTTTGGGGCCAGCCAGCCTCAGCTGGTGCTACCGGCTTCTCTCCCTGCTAGCTGTGTGGCCTTGGATCAGGTACCCGGCCTAGCAGAGCCTCAGTTTCTTCTTCAGCACAGGCTGGCTGTGCACGAGGAGGCCGGCTCAGGGGGCGGCTCGTCTGGGTTGCAGCCTTGGGGACAGCATCCTATCAGCACAGAGAGAGAATCTCTGTCTTTGTACAATGGGAGATGCAAAGAGCAGGCGGACAAGTCACCGGCTGGCCTGCCACCCCAACCTGGGGTCAAACTGGCTGTTTACCAACATGATTTGCTGTCACCCACCTGAGAGAGCTACAGTGGGAAAGCCCCTCTAGAGACTCACAGATGCCTCGGAGGTGCTCCTGTTTTCCACGATGTCCCAGCAAGATCTGGCCACACTACTCCCATCCCCCATGCAAAAGACAGCTTCCCCAACAGCCCCCACAGCAGGAGAGAGAGACCAGTTAAAAGAGTGGGGGTGCCTGTCACACTTCTCTGTAACCCCTGACGTGATGTGAAAGTCTACAAGGTAGACCCTTTGAAATGCAAAATCTCCCAGAGTCCTTCAAATGTGTTTTTATTTTCTCGGGTTCCTAAGGCTGCTTTCAGACCCACCCATCAGCATTTTCCCTCTCAATCAATTGGCATTTAACAACCACCATGGGGGTGGGGGTGGGGATCAAGGACATCTCTATTTTTTTTTCCAGAAAAGCTCAAGTGTCACCAATCGCTTGGGGGTGAGGGGGTCAACTTTGTCCTTGGCTCTAGCCTCCCAGCACCCACTCCAAAACATCCTGAAGCCAAGTTTCTCCCATTTTATCAGCAAGGCACTAATTTCTGCTCAGAACCTCAGAATATCTTCGGAGACAAGAATATACACAAAGTTCCCTCTGACCCAGGTTTCCTTAAGATTAAGACAGAAACCATCAAAACCACAGCCCCAAATGTACAAAGGCGTTCCCTTCAGCAAAAACCATGTGCACTGGAGGTGAAGTCCAAGGAGTTACCTGAAAACAGTGTTGTCTGGCACAGAAAATTACATCACCATATGAAGAACCCGAGGGAATGGAAACTGCTTTTGAATATAGACTTTTCAGTGGTGTGGTCATTAATCATGTTAATGTAAACTGCACTAAAACAAAAATTTTCTAAGCAAGTCTCAGGGCACATCAGCATATCTAAGCCCCCGGGTTTGTTTCCAAAGTTCACATCCCAGCAAGCAATGAAGCTACTGTTAATGGGGTCAGCTATTACTAAGCAGTGCCCCAACCCTGGAGAATAATAAAGGTGACTGTGGTGTATAGAAGAAGAAGAAGAAAAAAAAACCTTCATGAAGTTAGGCAGGAAACAAACAGAAACTAATCAGAGAAGGAGAGTGAGCACATGAGTTTTGGAAAAATGTATTCATTGAACAAGTGTGAACACAAATGCCTCTGGGACAATGTTTAAGAAAGGAGAGCAGTCAGCATTTCTGGCAGCACCCAAGTCCCTGGGCAGGCTCTGTTTTGAAGCGTGGAGGGCAGGGCAGCAGCTGGACAAGGAGAGGAGGAATGGAGCCCAGCAGAGCTAAGCAGCACTGAGCCCAGCCAGACCCAGCCATGTGCTTCGTGCTGGCAACAAACCGGTTCATTGGAGAGAGGAGGAGTCTACAAAGAGGACAGCTGCAGCAAAGCAAAAGCAGAGAGGCAAAAACCTCAAGAAAGCCCCGAGATTGGGGCTATCCCCTGAAGTTCAAACAAAAACAAACCACCTTTGGGGTTTACAGAACTACTTAATCTATTAACACCCCCTCCCCTCATTGCTGGATCAATTAAACAGAGCCTGTCCACATCTGTCCACATCTGGTTTCCATATAAAACCAAAACTTGTACTATCAGCATATTACATAACAAATTATGCCTGCAGGTTTCTTTTATTACACATCAGAGAGGTGTGCATGGTGGTGGTGGTAATGATGGGGGTTGGGCTGACCTGGGGATTTATTTAAGTCTTCTTTTTTTTCCTCTCAAGGGCACAAACAAGAAGCTTTCCATACTGTGCATGATTTAACCCTAGAAAGTCTCACGCCTGAGTGACATATCAACCGAGTCTGTGGACCCAGGCCTCAGTCCTCAGTGCCAGCCCGAGAGGAGTGGATTGAAAAGGGTGTGCATTTTCAAGCGCTCTACGGGCACCAGGTTTGCTCCACAGTGTCCCCTGCTGATAGTGTTTAAACATAGCTCCCCATGAAGGGGAGGAGAGAGCTAGCTGGCCAGAACAGCCTTGGCTGAGCTCTCCTCGTGGGTCAGACACTAGCTAAAGGGACTCACTTAAAGCAAACCAGCTTCTACGGAACTAAAGGATGGGAACGCTAGGGGATACCGAAGCAATCAACAGGGTGCGAAAGAAAGATTAGGAGGGAGAGAGATAGACAGACAAGACAGACAGACCAGGAAATACCAGGGTTTCCTGTAAAAATGTCAGTTGAGCCGGGCGGTGGTGGCGCACGCCTTTAATCCCAGCACTCGGGAGGCAGAGGCAGACGTATCTCTGTGAGTTCGAGACCAGCCTGGTCTACAAGAGCTAGTTCCAGGACAGGCTCCAAAGCTACAGAGAAACCCTGTCTCGAAAAACCAAAAAAAAAAAAAAGTCAGTTGAGTGATTCCCTTTGAAGTATCTATCTAAAGCCATTACATACCTACTATGCTAAAAGGGGAGAAACTATTAGAATTATTATCAATCAAAACAGTAAACTACCCCACTTATCCTGTCTTGGACACACCCTTAAGTCCACCTCTCAGCAACCGCACACCAGCTTTTCCATGATACTTGCTCTGATGTTAAAATGAACATACAACAAGCTCGTCTTCTGAGGGGGGAAAATAACAAGCCCTCGAGCAGAGCAGCTTTGAACTGGTTTTCGGCGCATCATGGTCCCTGTTTGGACATTTGGGAGAAACCCATAGGCATTCCCCAAGCCTCTTAGATTTCTTGCTTACCACAGCATCCAGAAACTGGATCAGTACACCCCTGGATGTACAGCTACAGTTATTAAACTGATGACTCAAACCTTCTTTAACTAACAGGGTCTATCACCTGGAACAAGTTAGTTGTTTTCTGCTAATCCTAGTGCACAGCAAAGGGCAGGTGGTGTGGTGAAATAGCTCCAGACCTTCAACTCACTGTCAAAACTGCAACTGAGATAAATCCCTGCTAAGTGGACAAATTAAAATGAAACCAAAACCTGGCCCAGTCAGGAGCAGTGAGTTTCAGGGGTGGGCAAACTCCACTCTTTCCTAGGACCTCAAATCAAATCGCATCTTCTTAAACTGGAGTCCAGGATTCAGCAAGAAGGGATTTCCCCCTTCCAGGCGTGGAGACTGCTGGGAACACATATGTTAGCATGTCATTTGGAGGTCTGCTAATAAGCTGAAGGCGCACAAGACGTTTGCCTGGCTTCCTGAGCCAATAAACAATGCCATTCCAACTCTTGAAGCAGTCAACAGAAAACAACCCCTTTTCTCCACCGTCCAACAATTCAACAAACATTTGTTCCTGTTGAACAACCTTCAGCCAGGCTCCATCTGCACCAACTCCTGCGAGACAAGCACCACGGAGGCGGCGGCGGTGGCGGCGGCACAAATGCCCTGCCCAGGGGCCAAGACCGGAATGCAACCCACGGCGGGGGCCACTTTCCAAACACCACGGAGTCCGGATTCTACCGTATGGAATACTCAAGAGTGTGGCCTATAGGAGGCAGAATCCCATTCACCAAATGCTGCAAAGAGGTTTTCTTTGTTCGCCATGGTACTAAGTACAGTACGTGTTAATGAACCCAGCGGTCAGAAGGAGCACGCTTGGCATCAAGGAAAGTCCGAAGGCGACAGTCCAGAGCAAGCCTGCCCACGCAATTCTAGGACCCTGTCCCGCACCCCAAGCATTGTTTCCCTGGTCCGAAGGTGTAAGAGGAGCTGCGGGGGGTGGGGTGGGGGGTGCCCGAGAAGACACTGAGGGCAACTCAAACCACAGACCTCTTCGGATTCTGGGATTCCAAGCCTCTTTCGTCGCGGTCCCACCAAGAGAAACCCCTAGTTGGGAACCTGACTTCCACCGGTTCGCAAATCAAGGAATGGCAAAAAATGTGACTAGACTAGTATCCTGTGACGGACGGCCCTCTTCGCCATGTGCAAAACCCACGCCAGCACAGGCGACCCCCACTCGGCAAGCCCTGGCCGCAGCCACACCGCCGGCTTCCCCTCGCGAGGCAAAGCGCCCTCTCACCCCTTTCGCCACCTCTCGGGTCAGTCGGGCAGTTTTGGAGTCGTCCCTGCGCACCCACATCCCGGGGGTGGCGGGTGTAAACTTCCGCGAACAAAAGAGTTGTCTGCAAACGATGCAGAACTTTGGGGCTCAGCGCCTTCGCTACTGCCACAAGCCAGGGCTCAAGTTGAGCCTCAGAGGAGGCTGCCCAGGACGCAGCCGTCTCCGCAGCCGGCTGCCCACCCCGCGGAGCACAGACTTTTCTGCAGCTCCAGGTTTGCTCTTCCCCCGCCTGCGCGCTGACAAGTCTCATGCCTGCACCAAGGCAAACGAGACTGGGCGCCAGCAGAAACCACCCGATCCGCCGCCTAACAAGGAGAAAGAGGGGAAGAAAGCCAGCAGCATTGGGGAAGAAAAGAGCGAGCGCAGCGCACGCGAGCCGGGCTTCCCCCACCGGCGCCCGGAGCACGCACCGACCCCGCTCCGGACCAGCCCCCAGGCGCGGTCGCCCAGCTGGGTCGCTTACTGTGCGCGCCGGACGGGGGCCGTCACTGCTAGTGCTCGCCAAGTCGTCCGGGTTGCCCGCCCGCGTCTGCCGTGCGCACGCTCTCCTGCCGGCGCCGAGCGCTTTGTACCGAGCGGCTCCCGGGGAGGAGGAAATCGACTTGTCACTTCCTGAACTGTTTGCAACTCGTCCCTTTAACTGGCCTCGGCCAGGCCGACAGTGCCGCCGCCGGGCCGCCCGACCGCGGCTGCGTGAACTCAGCGGCGCTGTGCGGGCGGCGTCGCGGCCCGGGCGCCCGGCGTGCCGCTACGAGGTGCAGTGCGCGCAGCCGCCGGTGGGCGGGGAGTTGGGGGGGGTCGCGGCGCGCCTCCGGCAGGGTGCCGGGTGTCCAGCGAACCCGCACCGCGCGTCCTTCGCGCTTGGAGGCCCGGTCCGCGGGAAATAGCCCCGCACGAGTCAAGACCTAAACCCAAGCCGCATGGGCTTCGGACCGCCAGCTTCCGGGTTAGGCTTTGCAGTTTAAAAGAAGGGATCCTATCTAGGGCGAACAGGATCACAAGGGGTGGGGGAGGGCCCTGGAACGGCCACACTTTAGGATAATAAAGCACTGTTTCCTGACTTTGGGTGCGATCGAAATAGTGTAATTTGTTCTTCAGATGCCACATCCAAAATACATGCAACTGGCGAAGGAAGGATTCGCGGTTGCTAAGCAGAGGCAGGGCATGTTTAGTTCTGTAACTTAGGATGTTGACTTAAGTGCAGGAATGTAACCCTGATAGAATAAGCAGAGTATTTTCATTGTGCGGCTCACCTGGGGGAGGGGACTATGTTCCTTGTGAAACGAAGTCTAGATTTCCTATCACTCCTTCGTGCTGATGTGTGTTATTAACCTTGTATCCAAAAGGAGATTTTTTTTTAGAGTTGTTTTTTAAGTCCCTATGCCTGTTTTGCGTTCCCCTTTGCCAAAAAAACAAAACACCTCATTACTTTACATGGATTGTGTCTGCACCGTTTGAATGGTTCTATTCATAAATCAGGAAACTTTTTCTGTTGCTTCTAGGAACATTTAATTGGTTTTAATCCAATGTTGAAATCCCAGTATCAAACATAAATGAACAATTAACTTTTTGAGTTTGTGTGCACTTGGGGGTAACTATCAGATTTCATGGCTATTACTGAAATATTTCAGTTTGTCACCACACTGGACCTATTCTTTTCAGAAAAGCATGAGCTAACCTCGTTCAGACTGACTACACATTCTAGAGATTCTGCCATAAGATTAAGATGCTCATCAGAAAAAGTCTGTTCACCTCAGAGAGATGATGTGAACACAATCAGATCACCCTAAGGAAGTCAAAGTGTCCTAACATCTAGAATACAAAGACGCTCATATCCAAAATACATTATTTTCTTTTTAAAAATGTGTTATGAGCCAATTAGGAATAAGAGCCACGTGTTCTGTCAAAGGAAGGTAGACTTAATGTCATTTCCATTCCAGAAAGTCACCTTATCTCAGTACCACCACCTTAGCCTCCAAGCGGTTAAGGATCAAGTTTAATGCACTAACTTTATTGGGAGGCCTAGAGTGACTCCTGCTGGCAAACATTCAGTTTATCCCTGCAATTACTAGTTCATTGGGTCAACTTAAAAAAATCAAGATGCCAAGGATCCTACGCCTGGAAACAATTATTGCAACCATTATTCTTGAAGCTTTCAGGACCATGTTAGTCTCATGAAATTCCAAAGATGGGGGTTATGGGCAGTTCCTTTGCTCTAACACCTCCTTTTCCAACCCTAAGCAGCCTGTTTTTCTGGTTCTTAGCCTTTCCTGACAGTACCTAGGACTAAAACTCCTGCTCAAGGAGCAGAACTTACCAATGTAGTTGTCTAAATCTCAATCTTCAATACTAAAAAGACATATACATTAAGGCTTATGTCAATCCTCCATAAAACTTACCACACACTTGATTGTTAATGTTAAATGTGATGTCTCTTATTATAAAAAGTTCTGTCCACAAAGCTGTTGTATTAAAGTTTTGTTTAATTTAGAATAGACACAAAGCCAGTCAACTGAATTTAAGATTAGGTAAACAGCAGCTGGGAAGAGGGAGGGAGTTCGACTGTCTACCTTTGTTCACGCTTAAATGGTCAACCAAATCAGAACCAGATTTATAGAGTACAACCAGACGCCTGAACACAAATTCATAGGCCAATTCAGAAGTAAGTCCACAAATCTAGAAACTCTGCCAGTATCCTGGATAAATACAAACCTGATTAAAACCATGCAACACCCCAGAAAGTATAAAATGCAAGGATTACTTTGTTTCTTGCTCTAAGACCAATATAGGACCCAGGGATAAATAAAGCAATACTGGTTCTTTTGGCTTTCCCCCAAAAGAACTAGCAAATAGAGGGCTGTTTGTGTGTGCAGTATGCATCATATATCCTTCACTGAGTATCCCTCTAACAGCTCCCCCATTCCAAGCTTAGAGCTCTTAAGCAACAGGAGACAATAAGGGTGTATTTTATTAAGAAAGGGTGTAACCAAGTATAACTTGTATCAACAAGCTAAAGAAGTGCTCACCTAAGCACATCTGTGGAGAGGAGGGTAAAGGTTGCATTTGATATATACTAAGGAGTGTCTAAGGCAGTTAGTGTATGTTTTATTTTTATGCCTTTAGAATCAGATCAGTGTGATGTTCAAACAACAAAGAACTAAGCTTTGAAGTTTGAAGTTAGTGCCAGTAACTGTTCAGTTTCACATCTATCTATACCTATGTCTAAGAGTAAACCACTAAAAATTTTAAGAGAATAACCGTAGGAATTCATTTAGGCTAACAAAGTGAACTAAACATGTTAGACACGTTATACATTGGGCCCAACAGCAGTATGCAGATGCTTGTGTACCAACCGCTTTATTCAGCTTCTAAAAGCCACTGTGCCTCTTTGTCACACTGTTGTATCAAAAGCCAGTCACTCACATTTCACACTGTTCTTTCTACATCTGAAAAGACCTTTTTTTTTTTTCAAGCAAAACCTTTTAAAATTGCTTATAATAGATTATGGGAAGACAGACATCACCAAATCCACCTGAAATGTTTTCAAAGAGATTGGCTACTGAGAGCAAGTTGATAAAATATGCTTCTTTGGAAAATATGTAAAATTAGAAGCCAAACTCTGAGCCCATCATGGGGCGATATTCTTATGTGAATCTTACTCAGAAAAAGTCTGCAATTTTTCCCACATCTACACTGAATTACCACTAATAGCCCTACCTATGTATGAAACATATTAAATACACTGATCCTTTCATTCTTTCCTATGCTTTTTATCAACCTATGAAAATAAGTTACAACCTTAGGGCTATAATATTTGTGTGCTAGATATATAAAACATATGATATTTTAGCCAATTTAGAAGCATTTTGATTCTTAAGAGCAAAACTGTATTTTTAAATCCAAAAATAAATCAAATTTATTTTCATTAAAAGATAACCACAGCAGTGAATTTAATGATACTAATCTCACTCCTTTGATACAAAATAAGAGTTGAAAGCAGTTTGGAGAGGAATGACTATTGAAATCTGCACATGCGAAGCTGTGCTGCTTGGTAACCGAATGTCTAGCGCCATTGAGGTACGAAAGCATGCCAGCTGGGACGGCATTGTGCACCACAAAGTGTGGGTTGTAAGCCTATGTCCTGAGCACAAACCCTGCTTTCCAAGTTGGCAGGTGCTGAAAACACAGCAAATGTCACGCTTGCAACTCTGGATGGAAGACCTCTGGGTAAGGCAAGCTAAAAAAAACACAGTGAGAGTTAAAACTTGAAAATTCAAACAATTCGGTAGTAACATTTTTTTAAAGTTCCTATTGACTATTATTATGATGATGATGTGCTACAAGAAAACAGAGGGATGAAAAGCAGACATTGAGGCTTATTAACAGTAAACAAAAAGGAAAAAGTTTAATAAAAGCATTCAGTTACTAGCATATGAAAGTTTACTAAGCCAGTCTTATTAGTCCAATACTAAGCTTCAAAAACCTAGGGCTGGAGTCTGAGGAGTTTGGAGCACTTATTGCCTTTGTAGAGGACCTGGGTTTAATCCCACTATTTAATGGTGGCTCAAACCATTCGTTAACTACAGTTTCAGAAGATCTGATGCCCTCTTCTGGCCTCCACAGCCACCAAGCACACACATAGTGCACACATATACATGCAGGCAAAATATTTATACACATAGAATAATTGTAAAAAAGTGTTACAAAAAACATACCCTCTGATGTATTTGTGATAGAAACTGAAGTGGACTTTAGTGTCACTACCACACAACCAGCCATTTACAACAATTTTCCTGTCACTCCACCAAAAACAGCTAAAACAAGGCACAGTGGTGCACGCCTTTAATCCAGCACTCAGGAGGCAGAGGCAGGAGAATCTCTGTGAGTTCAAGGTCAGCTTGATCTATAGAGTAAGCTCCAGGACAGCCAGAGTTGTTCCGCAGAGAAACCCTGTCTCAAACAAAAAAAAAAAAAAAAAAAAAACAGAAAAACACTTCAAGCTTTTTCTTATTCATTAGAATTTATTTAGTATTTGCAATACAAACCCAAAGTATTTTTCCCTGTTGAGCCTATCATATAAGTCACTGCCTCAAGGTAAACCTATTTTTAATTTGGCCATACTGATAAGTTAAAAACTCCTGATCTCCTTCCTATTTCCCTCAACAGGACATTTTCCATTCATTATCGAGGAACCGGGAATAGTTCATGATTTCACAGGTTTAAATTTACAATCTAAATCCTGAATCCTTTAGTTTTAAAATACGAAGAGGGGAATTTTGTCTCTGGGTCTATCAGGAGGGACTGGAACACCATGAGAACATTCACCCAGACTGCAAGCTTGTGAATCTTTTCACTCTCCAACAGTTTGTCATTCTGCTGTATCTAAACACAGGTCTTTTGTTCACCTGGTTCTTTGTTTTCCTTCCCTGCCAGTTTGTTGTTGTTGTTGTTGTTCTTTGTTTTTGCTTTTCGAGACAGGGTTTCTCTGTAGCTTTCGAGCTCCCTGCCAGTTTTGTATGAGTTCTCCTTGCAGGTGTAGTACACCCATACCTGAAGGGATGGATATGACTATAGAGTTGGAGGGTATTAGCTTCAGGGGTAGAGTGCTTGACCAGCATGCATGATGTCCTAGGTTTAATATGAATGAGAAGTTGACTTCCTATTTTAAAGAATTTACAGGTGAGGAACAAAAGAAAAAAAAAATCTCAAGACTTGGTAAAAAGCAAGGTTACTCTATCATTATTCTGTTAAATCACCTTGATCAGAGCCTGTTCTAAAAAGACCTCAGGCTTTAAAGACATATCTTTAAAATGGCACAAATACTTGCCGGGCATGGCAGCAATTGTCAATAATCTCAGCACTTGAGGCAGCCAGGACTACAGTGACGCTCAGGAAAAAAATAAATAAAGATTCAAAAGCTACAATTTACTACAAAGGCTTGTAATCCCAGAAGTAAGGAGGCAGAGGCAGGAGGCTCCCTATTAGTTTGAAGTCAGTGAATTTAAGCAGTCAGAACTACGTAGCAAGACTCGGAGTGGGGTGACCAAAAAAGATCTGAAATGTCTTGGGATCAACTAGAAAAAGCAGCAGGGCTCTGGTCTGACAGTTCTACAAACATGTTAGGCACTCAGTTCACTTAATCATCGATGCAAAGGTTGAAGACATGTTTTCTAGACTAGCATAAACAAGTCGTTCACTGTGCCGTCACACATTCTTTTGTCAATTCCAGCATAAACTAAGGACAAATTGGATAAACTACTATTACTCAACATCAAACAATATAAATGGTAGTTAACTTGTAGCAGGCACATTTGAGATGTGACTCAAATCAAAGAAATCAAGCCTGGCTGATAGAAAGTAGGAACTATAAAATCCAGGTCCATCTCTACTCTCGTTAGACCTTGCGTCCCTGATTGCTATACCTTGGCTCAGATCTAACGAAGTGCACAGTAACCTTGCCCATTTGTTTTCAATTCAAATACATCCACATTAACATTTTCACCACCACATCTACATGTCTTACCATTTATTACTACTGAAAAGATCATGTTCTCAATCTGAAAGGTGTTCTTCCATGCACTCTGAAACAAGGGAAAACATCTGAAAATACAGCCCTGTGGCATCTAAGCTTCATTCCCTTAGTAAGTAAAAAGGTGCTTCAGCAGCACAGCTAAGTTAGAGGCTAAAGAATGTGTTACACAGAATGATTTTTAAAGATGTTCTGAAAGGTCCACCCGCTCCAGATGCTCCTCTTACTCAACACTCATTTAATCACTCCTACAATTACAAACACCTTTCAAAGGAACTGAATGTATTAGCGTGGTAGCACTGAGGGGTAAAATGCTGAATGTTAGTTTCTATGGAAAGAAGGGTTCTTGGAGGAAAGAGTATTTCTCTGGCACTAAGCTGCTTGCTATGTATCTTTGCAATATTCACAGTCCTGTTGAGTAGAGTCTACACCTGATTCTCTCCACCTATCAAGTTGCTTCAAAGAAATGGACAGACAGTAATTTGCTAGCGCTTTTATCAAAGTCCAGTTTCTGGGCCGAAATAGGGATTAGTAGTAGAATGCTTGCCTCACATGCCCAAAGCCCTAGAGTTTATGCCACAGCTCCACCAAAACAAAAAGAAAAAAAGTCTTTTTCACTAGCAGGATAAGCAGTTACAGGACAAAATGATAGGCTGCCAAGGCAGTGGGTAAAAAAGGACAGACCCACAGATTAGACTCAAGAGTCTATGTGATGTAGGAGAGAAGCATCTCAAAGTCCAAGTGGGTCATCTGGGAGCATTCAGTTGCATATATTTGGGACACAGAAGAATCAGGGGAAGATTCATGAAGTATCATGATTGTTCCTTGGACCTCGTCTTAATCTTACCTTTGTACATGTAAGATGGAAGCAGACTAAACATAAGATGTGAATTTCTGAATTTATTGGTCAAGTCTTCCCTATGGTCAAATAAATACAAACTGAATAATCAAGCACACATCAGAAAGAGTCACCAAGCACAAGTTTTTTTTCAGATTAAAAAATATTCATGTTTCAAATATTTTATTACACATGCATACACATTTTTGTAAGTCAAATACCTTGGTTTAAGAGCCATCAAGTCACCCAACAACTGACACTTACTAAATGGGATGTGTTATGTCCTCACACATACTAGAAATCTATTTTGTAGGCCTTGTTCATTTGATCTCATTTTTCAAGGATCTTTGCTGGTTCCTTCCCCAAAACCATACATCAGCGCCCTAAGTCCCAATGCAATAGTATTTGTAGGAGAGGTCATGAGATCAGTGCCCTCACAAAGAGACCCTGAGAGGTTATGTGTTTGTTCTCTTTTACACACAGAGGTCATAGGAACACACAGACAGCAGCCGTCTAAAAGCCAAGAAATGACTTCAAAATAAGACAAACCTGGACACAGGCACAGTGATGCACAGTGGGTGTAGGCACCCGACACCAAGTCCGCAGATCTGAACGCAATCCCACTCGGTGGAAGGAAAAAACTAAACCACACAAGTTGTCTTCTGACCTCCACATGTGCGTATCACACACATACAAAATAAATAAATGTAAAAAAGTAATGGTGATAGTACTTTGTCAGCACCTTGGTCTTAGAATTCTAGCTTCCAGAACTCTGAGAAAGAAATGTCTGCAGTTTATGCCACCCAGTTTATAGTGTAATGGTATCTGAGCTGCATGAGTAGGAAGAAACTTAAAAGTTAAAATACTGAGCACTAGCAAGATGCTTCAGTGGGAAAAGGTGCCTATAACCAACCCTGATGCCCTGAGTTTGATCTTGAGGCCCACATAGTACAAAGACAGAACTGACTCCCAAAAGATGTCTGACCTTCACACACCTGCCACAGCACACCCAAACCAACATGTACATAGACATATATGTACGTAATGCACCAAATAAACAAACCATTTTTTTCTTAAAGCTTATATTCCCCATTCCTCCCTACCTCCGTGACAGGGTTTCTCTGTGTGTTCCTGGCTGTCCTGGAACTAACTCTGTAGACCACGGTGGCCTTGAACTCACCACCTGCCTCTGTTTCCACAGTGCTGGGATTAAAGGTGTGTGCCACAACCACCCAGCAAGTTTACCTATAGAATGAATGCCCATGATTTGAAGAGAGGAAAGTGGTTTCTCTAGGTCCAATCCCTTTGATTTGTACTCTACAACAGATTCACTGAGTTTGTGCGCTTGAGACAAAACCCAGGACCTTAAACATGCCAGGGAAGGACTCTTGCCAATAAGCTGTTCTCCTAGACCACTTAAACAGATTTTAAACACAAACTATCTGTAATTATTCAATGAAAGGAACCAGGACAAATCAACTAAATTTCAAACTCAAAAATAACCTATTGCATTTGCTGCAAGTCCTTAGTCAAATAGAAGTAACAAAATGAACTCTTCTCGGGGCTGAAGAGATAGCTCAGTGGTTAAGAGCACTGCCTGCTCTTCCAGGGGTCCTGAGTTCAATTCCCAGCAACCACATGGTGGCTCACAACCATCTGTAATGAGAGAGATCTGGTGCCCTCTTCGGGCCTGCAGGCATACATTCAGACAGACTACTGAGAATACTGTATACATAATCAATAAATAAATCTTTAAAAAAAAAAAAAGAACTCTTCTGCTTATGTAGCATCTTTGCCATAGGAGCATCCCGTAGGAAAGCTGCCTCACTAAATAAGCAAGCTCTTTTCCTTCTATGCCTGCTATGGTTTGCAGGGGACAAACTCATCAAAACTGTGTCTTACTCAGAACTACTCAAAAATAGCAAACATCACTCTTATTCAAAACAACAGCATAAAAATATGTCCACTGAAACGCCTCCAATGTTCCCTTTATAAAGGACATAGATGTAAGTTATCCCTCACATCTCTAGGCTTTCCTCCCAAAGCTTTCACATGGCTCTTTGACTCAGACAATGCGAGAGTCTATTAAATACCATACTATAATTTTCTCCAAACTCCAATGAGGCTCCTACAGAAGATAGGGAAGCAATTGCCATTGCTTCAGTGCATCTAAATTTATTTCCTCAGCAAATCAACAGATTAAGGGCTAGATGCTGTCACAGAAAGGCAGGCAGATATGGAATATAAGCTGCTCTTTCCTCCACTCTTCCTCCTTGTGTCCCGCCTCTCCAAGTTCCATGGTTGGAAATCATCCTAATTTTTTTTTAGCCAGGATGTACTAAAATTAGACAGGAACAGAGGCCTGACATTTTCATATTAACAAGGGGTTAAGAAGCAAATCTGAACTTGAAGCACCCACACTCATCTACATTTGGTCTCTTCCTCATCTTTCTTTTCTAAAGCAGCAAGAGAGGCAACAGCAGGAACTATGCAAGTTCGGTTTCTACCCAGTTACCATCCCTAACAACAAACTACAGCATCAACAATGCATCAGTGAAGACCCCTAGTCAAGCGGACTTTCTTTCTAAAGTACTCTGGTATTCTCCAAGATATATAATTGCTAGATCGTGTGTCAATGCTTATGGCTTTGGGGAAATGGAGAGATTATACCCACTTTTTTAAGAGTAGCTTCCAGACACCATACACAATAAAAAAAAAATCAGACACTGAAATGTTTATCGTTTTCTGATACAGTAATAACAATATGTAAAATTGTAACACAGGGGCTAGAGAAGTGGCTCAGCAGTTAAGAGCACTTGCTGCTCTTCCAGAGATTTGGTTCCAAGCACCTACACAGGCAACTCTCAACTGCCTGTAACTCCAAGGTTTTAAGAGATAAAACACCCTCTTTTAACCTACATGGGCACTTCCCAAAATGGCATATTTTTACAGAGATAAATGAATAAATTTAAAAATTGTTTTTAAAAATGTGCCATTTCTTCAGGAAAACAAGAAAATAGTTGCTTCTAAAATAAAGAAAATTAGATTTGAGGGTTTTACGGCTTGTTCCAGGAGAGCCAGGCAATAACTGATAACACTTTTAAGATACAACGGACTGCTTGGTCTTCAGTCTTTCTCACAACAGGACCAGCATGACAAAAGTACATTCTATCAGCTCATACTTCCCCATTTTTTGAGTTCTACTCCACAAAAGCAGATACTGATACATTCATGTTTTAGGAATTTTTCTTATCTTTTAAATTTGGCTTCTCTGGGCCTAAACTGCAAGTCCACACAGTAATAGCCTTGAATGCTTCTAGAGAAGCCCTTTTAATGATTACTCTAACTCACTCACTGTGTTACAAGATTTTTAAACTCAGTAAGTACCCACCCAAGCTCTTTTTCTTTTTCTTTCTCCCCCCTACTCCCGGTTACTAGAGCCCATCTTGACATCTAAGCTGGAAATGAATGATCTTTCAAAAACACTCCAGGGATTTTGGTAAGGTCATATTCAATCATTCATTAGGCTTGGTACCCAGTGCTTTTCAGAGTTCCATTGTAGAGCTGGTTTTATTCAGTATTTATGTAGCCTGTGGGCTAGGGTATTTGTCTGCTTAATATTGAGTTTCATTTCTATGCTCCTAACATAGGAATCCATCAATTGACCAAAGAATTTCAAACTATTCCTTCACTTTCTAACAAATTGCATGGTGTATGAAGAAAAAATTAGCATTAATTTTCTTCCATTAACTGTTAATAAGACATGTTCCTGCATTCTCCCTTCATCTAAGGATATCTGTTTCCTGCCTAACCTAAAGAAATGATAAGGATTTTCTCTTTTTTTCCCCCCAGTATGTCTTTACTGTGTTCCTTGTTTCCCACAACCAAGCTCTAGGTTGTGGCAGCCTTCTTTCAGTAAAATATACTGGACAAGACTCCTTTCAGAGGCCATCCACATCCTCTGTAATTAGCTGTAGTGGTTATGACTGTGCAACACAAGACACTTGGTCTCCTACCCTGAAAACTGAGCACCGTTTCTGCAGAAGATAGATCCTAGTTCACAAAGGCAAGCACAGGAAGTCAAAATTTAGTCTCTCCCATGGAGACAAACTGATTGATTGTATTTGTTCTTATTTTCAATGTAGGACACCAGACAGTAAAACGTCAGATAAATTCATACTATGTATATACAGACACAAATCTATAAACTGGGGAAATTGCCTAGGTTTGGGCAGGGTGTGGTGTCAAACTCCTATAATCCCAACACAGGAGATAGAGACAGAAAGATCAAGGATCAGAGCTCAGGGCTATCCATAGCTGGAAAGGAAGGTCAAAGAGTGCTTAAATTATGTGGAAGACCTTGTTTAAAAAAAAAAAAAAAAAAACTAGAGGAAAGAAAGGAAACAAACAAAAAAAATCAAACAATTATATATGTGCCTCAAAACTAAGGTTTCTACTGCCGTCTGGATGAGAATGAACCCTGTCAGCATGCAGTGGTACACTGCAGTGGTACAGAAATTCTAAAAATTTATAAAAGATATTACGAGCCGGGTGGTGGTGGCGCA
>JAQHUG010000016.1:1288400-1305420 GCA_028555095.1 Dicrostonyx torquatus | reverse complement strand
AATTCACAGAGATCTGCCTGCCTCTGCCTCCCGAGTGCTGGGATCAAAGGCGTGAGCCACCACTGCCCAGCCAATTCCAATTCTTATTCACAGAACACAGGCATCATTCCATCATGTGCTACCCTTTTCTGTACATGCATCATTTCATTCATGTACCCACATATTTATAAGAGGTAACAATACTAAACTTTAAAATAAAGTGTTTAAAGTTTATTTCATAAACTTTAGAGATATTTAATGACTAGGTTCTTAACAGTTTGGTACTATCTGAAAATACTAATTTCTTGTTAGCATTTTCAAACCTTCTATGTGTTATGGCTGGCTTCTAGCAAGATTAAAGTGCTAAGAAGAAATAGCAAGTCCTTTCTTTTCCTTTAAAACTTATCAACAGCTTCACAGTGAAAAAAGAAAAAGCCTCTACCTTTGCAAACAGAACAAACATGCCCCACAGAGGGACTCAATCAACAACAACAGACACATCCCAAGCTAATTGTGAGTCAACTTGCTCACACAGAAAGTGATCTACTGGATTGATGCTTAGTAATACTTCAGATTTACCCACTTAAAATTCAAAAAGTACTTACTTCTACATATTTAATTATTTATTTTAGACAAGTTCGTACTAAATAGTCCCAGCTAAATTGGAACTTGCCATGTAGAGTAGTACTGTTAAACCAAAGGCAATTTTGGAATACCTTTTATTTATAAAAAATAAAACCATCTGAATAAATTATAAAACAGTACATCTCTACAGCTTAAAGACCTCTGCCTAGGGAGGGCATGCTGTGCAAGCGTGAACTTAAATCCCTAACACCTATGGAAAAGTTAGGCATGGGTGTATGCTCCAGAGCTGGCAGACGCAAACAAGCAGCTACCTAGCTCAAACACTGAGCTTCATGTTCAATACGAAGTGCCTCAAGGAAATTAGGAAGACAATATAAAGTAGCACTATAAGGAGATACTTGGGCTGGGTGTGGTGGCACTCTCCTTTAATCCCAGCACCTGATCAGGAGGCAGGGGCAGGTGGATCTGAGCTCAAAGCCTGGTCTACAAAGTGAGTTCCAAGACAGCCAGGACTAAGTAGAGAGATCTTGTCTCAAAATAATAACAACAAAAAGATACTCAAAGTCTTCCTTTGGTTTGCGCATGTGGAGTCTATGCACTTGAGTGTGTGTGTTTATACACACTAAAAAGATCCCATATCTCATAAAGATTATCTGAAAAGCATAAACTGTACATATTTTAAAGTAATTTCTCACATTTTGAATTCTAAAATAAAAGCTATTCCAAAATCATTATTTTTGTTCAAAGTCTATATAACTGTCTCCAAATATTGAAAAGACAACTAGTAGCCTTACTGGTCAATCTGACCTAAGTTACAGGTTTGTCCTCCTCCTCTACTCCTCAGAACAAAAACCATATAATGCTGGACTAGGTAGGCTAAATACTAAAAGAATATTTACCATTTTAAAAAAAGGTTTTGAAATCCAGTATTCCCAAAAAGCTGAAAAACATCAAAAGTTATATAACTTTTAAAATTTTATTTTACGTATGCATATTTTGTCTATATGAATGTTTGCACACTACATGCCTGTCTGGTGTCCAAGGAGGCCAGAAGAGAGGATACTGGACTCCTACAAACTGGAGTAACAAATGGTGTGAACCACATGAGTTTTGGGTAAAAACTCAGGTACTCTGCAGGAGCAACAAGTGCTCTTAACTGCTGAGCCATCTTTCCAGTACCCCCAAAGTTACATAATTAAAATAAATACATTAAGACTCCAATACTAAAATATTATCCCAAATACAGTTTCCTTAAATACTAGATATATATAGACGATACATTTTATCTTTTTTTTGTTTGTTTGTTTCTGTTTTTTCGAGACAGGGTTTCTCTGTGGCTTTGGAGCCTGCGCTGAAACTAGCTCTTGTAGGCCAGGCTGGCCTCGAACTCACAAAGATCCGCCTGCCTCTGCCTCCGGAGTGCTGGGATTAAAGGCATGCGCCATCACCGCCCGGCTACTTTATCTTTTTCAATATATAAATGCCCTCCAGATAAACCAGCTCTTAGAGTACCTCGTCTCTACCTCCCTCTAAGTCATACAACTGACAATCCCCTTCCACAGAAAGATAAATGACACAACTCAGTTTTCACTTTTGTGTGCTTATGCTTGCACACGGATATGTATGTAGAAGTCAGAGATCATTAGGTACTGTTGTGGAATATTAGTTTAACCATGTAAAGCTGTGTTATATTTGTTTCTGCTTTTGTAAACGATGCAAAGATATGTCACATTTGTTTGATTAAATAAAATTAACCTGGTTAACTAAGTGTAGCGAGGGTTTTTTGTGGGGCTGAGCAGAAGGATGGCCCTTTATTGGGAGACCTGAAGAAGGAGAGGAGTTCAGCTACTTGCTATTCAGCCTCTCTGAGCTAGCAGGATTTCTCCTCAACCTTTGAATCCTGAGTTCTTTAGAATAGAGATTTAGATAAAGTTTCCTTTAACAGCCGTGAGAGAGTTAGTGCCTGAAGGAACAGAATTCCCAGCTGTCTTGTGTGGCATCAGAACTGCAGCTGGTAGGTGTGGAGTTGCAATGCCAGTCAGGACAGCAGTTGCTTTAGGTGCCTTCACTACACTGAATGCGAAACAAGGAATCTTTCTCAGTCGTCCTCAGCTTTATTTTTTGTGAATTTATTTTATTAATTTATGATTTATGACTTATTTTGTGAATTTATTTTATTCTCAGTGAATCTGGAGCCAATTGACTCAGGCTACCTGGCCATTAGACCTCAGGGTCTCTGGTCTCTGCTTAGCAGCACTGAGACTATAAGCACATGGTGCTGCACACAGCACTTTACACAGCTGCAAGGGGTCTGAACTCAGGGCTTCACGGTGACATGGCAATTTTGGTTTTTGTTTTGGTTTTTAATTTTTTTGAGAAGGGGTTTCACTGTGCAGTCCAGCCTTTTAACTCCAGTTTCTCCTCCTACCTCAGCCTCCTGAGTGCTAAGACTACAGGTGAGTCATGCCATGCATAAAATTCAGTTCCTGGGAAAGGACAGTCCCTCAAAACAAATAGAGAGATAGTAAAGAGTAATAATGGATGTCATGAGCCTCAGGTGACTAAATCACTATTCTCAAAGTCCACAGTCCAGCACTAGTCAGTCAGTTGTTAGTGATCAACACTAACAGAGCTATACAGCTTCTAAAAGTAAGTGTTCACCTGAATTTTGTATGTAGCACTAACTTAGATGCTATAAAGACAAAGATTTAGCACCTGGGAGTAGACTATGTTAGAAGAAGAATTCCAAAGTCAGCCAGACCCAACTAAGAATCTTGGCTTCACCAGGTACTATCGGGCCTTGCAAAAGTGTCTTCACTTAGGGGTTGGAGAGATGGCCCAGAAGTTAAGAACACTGGCTCCTCATCCAGAGGACTTGGGTTCAATTCCCAGCACCCACATGGCAACTCACAACTGTCTATAACTCCAAGACCCGATACCCTCACACATATATGCAGGCAAAAACACCAATGCACATTAAATAATTATTTTTAAATTAAAATAAGAATATGTGGATGGCTGAAAAGATGGTTCAGCAGTAAAGAACACTACCTGCTCTTCCAGAGGACCCTAGTTCAATTCCAAGCATTCACATGGCAGCTCACAACTTGTCTGCAGCTCCAGTTTCGGGATCTGACACTCTCACATAGACATACATGCAAGCAAAACACCAGTGGATGTAAAAATTAAAAAGGAATCATCAAAGTGTCTTCACTCTTGGCTGCAGCTCTCCTATACATAAACAAGTAAAACCATGGGAAAATACCTGGAAGACTCAATGATTTAAAAAGCATCATTAGTTAACATGGAACGATTCTATTTCTTAAACTACCCATTTCTCCTCCACAGGGTTAAGGCTAGAGAGTTACCAGTGTGGTGGCTCACACCTTTAATCTCAGCACTGGGGAGGGAGAGGCAGGTGGATCTCTGAGCTCCAGGCCAACCAGAGATACACAGCAAAAACACTGCCTCAAAAATAAATAAATAAATAAAAATATTTCATCAATTTCTCTGGTTTTGCTTAATAACAAATCAGGGAGCTCTCCAAGTTATCATCACAAAATGGCATTGCTTAACATACTTCATAGTCTATTATACATAAGAAAATTCTTAACTATTCTGGTCTTGAAACAGCTTGGTCGAATCTTCATAAAAGTCATTTTCAATTCAACTTGTATCAACACACACACACAAAAAAAACCCAAGAATATATGCTTCCTGTAAATTCATACTGCCTTGAGGCTTTCAACTGTTTAATAGTTACAGAAAACTGCTACAAAACACAAGAAAAATATTTATATGTCAAATACAAAATAAAATTTTAAATTATTCTTAGTTGATATCTAAATACTGATTCCCATACTTATGGTTTCCCACCACCCATTATCTGTACTCAATCTGCGCAGCCTTGGTGCTTACTAAGTACTTACTAAGTACTATTTGTACTTGCTTCTTCTGTATCAGGTTTACTGTGCTGTACAGTTTCTTCTAGAAAACTAAGTGACTTTGTCCAAGGAAGTCTCTCTTTTTTGAAAAACCAAAGCTGCTACAGTGTTTCCAGATCTACCTCCAAAGCTGAACTTGGGTGTTGGAAGCTCTTCAAAAAGCTCAAATCCTGTAATACAAAATTAAAACATCTGTGTTAGAGATATTTGTACCAACAACATTCTTTCAAATCCTTTCTAAAAGTGATTTCAAAGTGGTAACTGAGCTTAATTTTGCAATTGTTTTTCCAGATCATTCCCCATTTTTTTTTTTTAAATGAACAAGGACAAAAAGGACCAAAAACAATCAGCACGGAAGTCTTTTCCCCCATTTCCTCTAGTCCTGCTTACACTACCTCCCCACCACCTCCTTTAGTCTATTTCTCTCTCCTTGGTAGGAAGCAGCTGTGATGCACTCAATTCTTGCTGTGTGCCAGCACTGCTTCTTATGTGGCTTTCTATGTAGGAACTCAATCACACCACCAAAACAAAGACATGTAATACAGAAAGGTTAAAAAACTTAAAAAATGAATTTGTAAATGATGAAAAAGTTCTGAAAACAGACCTCTCGTGGTCACAAAACAACATGGATAAAGTTACTGAACTGCACACTTTATTCATTACCTATGATCTATGGGTTTAGTTATATCTGGTTTTTCTGAGACAGGGCCTCATATAGCAGTGGTTGGTCCTACCTTCAAACTCCTCATCCTCCTGCCTCCACCTAACAAATACTAAGATTAAAGGTATATACCGTCATGCTCAGTCTGAATCATTCACTTAAAAACAGTTAAAATAATAAAAATTTTATGGGTGTTTTATCACAAATTTTAGAAGAAGATTAAATGAAAATACCCAAACCAAACTACTAACTGCCTTGGAAGAAATTATAACTTTCAGAGTATAGAATGCTTTTAAAAGAAACACTTATTTAAAACCCAAAGTCCTAGGTTCAAGTCTGTTTTCCCACTTCTAAGAGATACATTTGCTCAAGGAACCTTTTCCATGACCCTGAATTCTATTCATAGATGGTAGACAGAAAAACCTCCACGTGACTTTGTAAAGATTCAAATAAAATAACTAGTGTTTCCCTAAACTATAAAATGAGCTGTAAATGTATATTTTATGGGAGTTCTTTGTTTGTTTGAGTTTTTTGCTTTGTTTTGTTTTTTTGAGACAGGTTTTCACTATGTAGCTCTGGTTGTTCTGGAACTTGCTTTATACACCAGGCTGGCCTCAAACTCAGAGACCCACCTGCTTCTGCCTCCCAAGTGCTGGGATTAAAGATGTGCACCACTACTGCCTAAGGCCAGTTTGGTCATCATAGTGAGTTCTAACCAGGGCTACAGAGAGAAACTCTGTCTCAAAATTAACAAACAAAACACCACCAAGGTTATTTCAGAGGTAGAATACTGGCCTCCTATGTGTAAGGCTTGGGTCTGGAATTGAAGCCTATAAAAATAAAATAATAAAACAAAGCAGAAAGGTCACTAAACAACTAAACAAATACATTGGGCTGCAGAGATGGCACAGCAGGTAAAGGCACTTGCCACCAAACCTGGGGACCTGAGTTCAATCCCCAGGACCCACATAATGAAAGAAGAGAACTGATTCCCAGGGGTTATCTTCTGGCACATACCCCACCACCCAGCTAAATAAATAAACTGCAATAAAAATGTTGGAAAAAAAAAACATTTACATTGTATGAACTGAGGAAAACTGCACAATTCATTTCAAATATGTAAAAAAAAGAACCTTTAAGGACTGGTGAGGCACATGAGCTGACAGAGACAGCTCACATGGGCCTCAAAAGGTTCAGGCCAGAGGGGGTATCAGTACTGAGAGGGAAGTAGACACAGGCTCCCACTGGCAAAGAAAAATTAAGTTTTCTCCAATGGACTCTCACTGTATCAGCCACACTTCAGGACAAGTCCCATGTACAGGATTAGTTGGCCAACACAAAGCACACTCAATGGTGGGTTTTTTTTTTTTTTTTTTTTTCGAGACAAGGTTTCTCTGTAGCTTTGGAGCCTGTACTGGAACTTGCTCTGTAGACCAGGCTGGCCTCTACTTCATAGAGATCTGCTTGTCTCTGCCTCCTAAGTGCTGGGATTAAAGGTGTGCACTACCACCACCAGGCTCAACAGTGTTTTTGTAGACTGTCTCATTACACTCTGTTTGGGCTTTACTGCTTATTTATTTTATTTCCATTTTTGTGAGATTTTTGGTGGGTTTTTTTGTTTGTTTGTTTGCTTTTTGTTTTGGGGGGATTTGTATGTGTTTCTTGATCTTTTTTACTTTTAAGTTTTATTTGTTTTTAAAGAGAAAACGAACATAAAGTTGGGTAGAGACATAGGAAGGATCTGGGAGGAATTGGGGGAGGTAAGGAAACACGATCAAAATACATTGTGTGAAAAAAAAAGACTGGTGAAGAAAGCTTCATTCTAAGCCAATGGATTGTAGCAGCCAATGGATTGTAGCAGCCAATCTAGGCAGCTAATAGGGAGGCCTTTAGCAGTGACATGGGGCAGAGTATTCTGTTGCTGTCTTGTATCTAAGTTCAAGCATCATTTTCTAAGCAATACAATCATAAAAGTCTCTAATGCTATGTAATTGTTTTTTAACACTTCCTATTAGAACATTTTCCTTGTTTTAATTCTCCATTTAGTTCTAAAACTGAAATTAAAAAGTTTACTCAACAGTTCTCAGACACACTAACATTTTAAAGCACAGTATTCCAGGCTAAACTCTGTTCCTCATTATCAAAGACAGACAAATGTGTTTATGTCTGTTGGTTCCAGGGTAAAAGAGAACACCTGTATTTAAGAACCAGCGGAAAACGTGCCCCACACAGCAGAACTGAGCATTTATTAAAAATTGTTGAGCTTTGGAAAGAAGGGCTATTGATAGAACAAAACTGTTCCTTTGGCTGCTTGTTTGTTTTTTGGGTATTTTTTTGTTTTTTTGTTTTTTTATTTTTGGAGACAGGGTTTCTCTATGTAGCCCTCGCTATCCTAGAATTCTGTAGACAAGGCTATCCTCGAACTCAGAGATCTGCCTGCTTCCATCTCCCAAATGCTGGGACCAAAGGCTAGAACCCAACAGTTCTAAGAGAAATAAATGTAACATGGAAGATACTAAAATTAATGACATAAAAGACAGTAAATCACATACAATTCTTGTTTGCTGGAAGCAACAGTAATGAAGCCAACAAAAAGCTCACATTTTCAGTAATAAATGCTTCAGGTTTTCCATTATAAAGCCTGCCAAAGCCGTTGAATGTACAAGAGTAGACACAGGACATGCTCTCTCTGCCTAGCCCTTTAATACTAAAAAGAAAACAAAATCTAAGATAGGTGCATGCAATATGATGCAACACGGTTACAGAAAACTGGGCAGTAAGCTCTCTTGAGGGAGATGATTTCTCATTAACTTTTGAGAGGGGGTCAAAATGTAACCAAATATTTAGTCTAGAATCATTTACTTAATACTTCATCCTGAAAATTCCTTCCATTCCTCTATAAAATAATTAGTACTGACCCTAAAAGACTCCAAGGAAAAGGTAAACAAATAGCAAAAAGTTTTCAAAGTACTTTCCCAGGAATGTGTCTATGCTGTATAGATAAACTTGATGTGGGATGCCCTTCTGTATGCTGTGAATTTGTCTTATTACCATTCGTTAATACAGAAGCTAATTTGGGGGCTGGAGAGATGGCTCAGCAGTTAAGAGCATTGCCTGCTCTTCCAAAGGTCCTGAGTTCAATTCCCGGCAACCACATGGTGGCTCACAACCATCTGTAATGAGGTCTGGTGCCCTCTTCTGGCCTGCAGACACACACACAGACAGAATATTGTATACATAATAAATAAATATTTGGAAAAAAAAAAGAGAAGCTAATTTGGCCAATAACCAGGCAGAACAGAGCCAGGTGGGAAATCCAAACAGAGATACAGAGAGAAAAAGAGCCGAGTCAGGGAGATAACAGCAGTCGCGGAGAAGCAAGATATAAGTTAACAAACCACAAACCTTGTGGTAAAATATAAACCAACAGAAATGGGGTTAATTTAGGTTGTGAGAGCTAGTTAATTATGAGCCTGAGCTAATAGGCCAAATAATGTGTAAGACTCAAAGTGGTTACTTGGGAACTGGCAGGCAGGACAGAAACTTCCAGTTACATAAATTAGAAGGTAAAATACTTCTTAAAGTATTCAAGAAAGAGTCTGAGAAAATTCCAAATGCTCTATGTATAGAGATAGATGATTCTTAAGGCTCACAAAACTCCCTTTTAGTACACAGTACTAGTATTTAGCAGACAGTACTAGTATTACCTTTGGCTAATGGGGCAGAAAAAAAAAATCCTGCCTTGGCATAAAAAAAGGCAGAAAGAGTCAGGCAGTGGTGACATACACCTTTAATCCCAGCACTTAGGAAGCGGAGGCAGGTGGATCTGTGAGTTAGAGGCCAGCCTGGTCTTCAGATCAAGTTCCAGGGCAGTCAGGGCTGCAGACAGAAGCTTTGTCTCAACACACCCCAAACACACACACACAAGGCAAAAGGGAGCTTCCTCAAGAATCAGTATGCAGAACAATTATTGATTCCCCATTTCATTTTTCTGAAATGTTAAAAATAATTGCTCTACATATACTAGAAACAGACAAATCCTAAATACTTAAATGACCCCTAATGCAAACCATTAAAACTACAAATAAAATTGAAACATTCACTGGCGGTGGTGGTGCACACCTTTAATCCCAGCACTCAGAAGGCAGAGGCAGGTAAATTTCTGCGAGTCTGAAGCCACCCTGGTCTACAGAAAGAGTTCCAAGATAGCCAGGGCTACACAGAAACAGAGAAACCCTGTCTCAGAAAACCGAAAAAAAAAAAAAAAAAGGAAAAGAAAACTAAAACATTCCTCATGTACTTCCATTTACATAAGTGTAGATTCACAAATTAGTTCACTGAAGTCAAAATCACAACACATGTGCTCTGAATCTCAGGATAGATCATACAGCTCAAATAAAAGATTGCATTGCTTAAATAAAGAGCTTGGTCTTTACAAGCTCATAAATTTTAGTACTTAACTGCCAGGATTTCTGGGAAAAAGGTTAAAAAGGCCTTTGGATCCCAACCAATTTACTTCTCTGTGCTTTGTATACACAGTTCAAAGTTATTACCAAGGTCATTAACACAGAAGAAAAACAGGCAATTCCCACAACCAGAAATGTAAAATACTGTACCCAACAGGGGAGCCAAGCAGAAGTATAAAACCCAAGGAAGTAAACATTCAATCCCATGCAGCCAGTTACCTTCACTGAACACATCTAGCAACTCTGCCTTGGTCCAATTACAAGAGGTTATTAGAAAAAAGCCTTTTACTTCCAACACCCTGGAGAGAGACATCACATATTGCTTCTTCTTCTCAACTGCATTGTCAGGATTAAGACTTATGGCATCGAAAGTCCCTTTGTCAACACAAACATGAAATCCAGACAGCTTTGTGGAAAGACTCAAAAAGTCTTCTACCTATATTAGAAATGAATGTCCATATGAGAACAATTAACACAATCTTTATATAACTTAAGTGACAACATGTAAAGGTTAGAGATAAAAGGGTCTATTATGATGGCATTTTACATATAATAAACATATTTTCAACTTTATAGCTAACTTTTATGTGCTTTATTTCTGAGATCATTAAAGCCAAAATTAGAAGAGAGTTTGATAGTGTTTCCTGGACATTTCAAATCTATACAAATTTGGAAATAAATCAAAGCCAGGAATTCTAGCTCAAAAGCCCAGTATACAAAAAGTTGATTCTTATGAAAATATTTAACATAGTTATAAAAATGATAAAATTTATTTGGAACCCAGGTCACTGCAAATAAAACTTATGACTTAACACTCTCACTGAGTGGCCTAAAGCATATAAACAATTACCAAAATTTCCTTTGTTTTGATTCAGCAAAGCTACTAATGGATATTACAACAGGCATAAGCTTAAGAAATTAAGGGACTATTCAAACTATGATTACCCTATTTGCTAAATGTCCTGAACTTTAGCTTTTGGGTTTTTTTTTGTTGTTGTTGTTTTTTGTTTTTTGTTTTTCGAGACAGGGTTTCTCTGTGGCTTTGGAGCCTGCGCTAGAACTAGCTCTTGTAGACCAGGCTGGTCTCGAACTCACAAAGATCCGCCTGCCTCTGCCTCCCGAGTGCTGGGATTAAAGGCGTGTGCCACCACCGCCCGGCTGAACTTTAGCTTTTAATAATTCATCAGTATCCTGCTTTTAACCACCTAATAGGACTTCAGTATCTGAAATAGTGATGTGCCTTCATTTTGTAATACAAAAATTTACTAATGAATTTAATTCTAAAATTTGGGGGAGGGGGTTCGAGACATGGTTTCTCTGTGTACCAGCTCTGGCTATCCTAGAATTCACTTTGCAGAACAGGCTGGCCTTGAACTCATAGAGATCTCATCATTAATACAATTTTAGTAATGAAAGTAAATATCTAAATCAACCCTTAAAATGTATACTATGTATTGACATGTGTGCTTCTTTTGTGTGTGTGTGTGTGTGTGTGTGTGTGTGTGTGTGTGTGTGTGTGTAAGAGAGAGAGACACACACACACAGAGAGAAGGAGACAGAGACAGGGTCTCACACATGTAGCTCAGGCTCTCCTAGATCTGCTTCTGCTACAGTGCTGAATGAAACTGGAGATACATACCAGCACAGTACACTCAGCATGTCCTTATATTTGAAGATGGGAACATTTCCTGCTCTCATATCTAAAGCACAGAATTCATTACATCTGAATCAAAATAGTGACTACAAGAAGAGCTCACTCTGGGGACATCCTCATTCTAAACACCTGTACAAAACAGTCTTGGATTCCAAAGGTATTTCATGACATTCATACTCACTAGATACAGGATATAACAGTAAGTAGAAGAGTAAAGAAACCTGAGTTAGAATACAGTAGCCTTGTGTTTTGTAAAGGAAGAGATAAACAATAAATAAGCTGCCACTGTTTAAGAGCATCTTCCAGAATACACACATTGAAAATCTAAACACAATCATATACTAACAGTATTTGGAAGAGCCCCTTGGAAGGTGATTGCATCATGAGGGCTCTTTCCTCATGAACAGATTAATGAATTAGTGAGGGATTGGCACTGTTATAAAAGCAAGCTTTCTCTGGCTCATTGGTCTGCTATGATGTAGAAGGCCCCTTACCACATCATGTAAGAATCATCCTGGACTCTCCTGCACTCACATGCACATACTCACACAGAGACATGTAATTTTTTAAAACTTTATAGTATTTTAAGGTTCAAGCTCAGTGGGTAAAGGCTTCTGTCACCAAACTAGACAATCTGAGTGGATCTTTAGGACTGGCATGATAGTGAGAACCAACTCCCACAAGTGTCCTCTGACCAACAAAAGAATGCTGTAGTGCATTTACACACCACACTAAATAAATGAATAAATAAATGAAATAAGATAGATAATGATACTATTTCAGATAGTGCCAGCAAGATGGTTCAGCAGGTAAAGGCTTGCCACCAAACCTAAGTTTGAGCCCAGGGATCCACATGATGAAAGGCAAAACCAACTCCAGCAAGTTGTCCTCTATCTCAATTCATGAACACATGAATGTCCACACAAGTACATATACAAAAATAAATAATGCAATTTAAATTTTAAAAAACAAATTACAAATGCTTAATAATATTATACCATAAAGTATCTCTTAAAACATATTCTAAATAATTTCTATTAGGAAAACAAAAACTGGGACTGGAGAGATGGCTCACAGTTAAGAGCACTGGCTGCTCCTCAATGACTCTAGGTTCAGTAATCAGCACCCACATGGCAGTCTATGGTCACCTGTAACTCAAGATATAGAGGGTCTGCAGCTCTCTTTTGGCCTTCCTAGGCAAAACACCAATACACATAAAAATAAGTGAATCTTAAATAAAATAAAAATAGGGCCTGAGCTCAGTAGATAAAGGCACTTGCCACCAAATCCAACGAAGTTCAATCCCTGGAGCACACGTGGTGGAAGGAGACCCACCACTGTCACAATGGAATATGTATCCAACCAATACACACACAATAAATACATAAGTATAATTTTAAAGAGAAAAAGCTCAGCATGGTGATACATGCTTATAATTCCAACAACTGGGAAAGCAGAAACACAGAAGACCAGAAGTTCAGATACCTAGCATGCCTGATCCTGTCTCAGTAGCACAAAACAATACAAAAATCCATAAGACAACCAAGAAGTATGTATCTATAGTCATGCCTTCAGAAAGTAAAGGCAGTGCCTCAAAAGTCTTATGCCTGCCTAGGCTACAAAGGGAAGCACCCCTAATCTTGAAGAAACAAAGGAAACAATAATAAGACTGTGAGTAACTAGGAAGACAAATATTTTGTTTAAAAAAAAAAAAAAAGGCAGCCTGAGTTGGGCTTGATTGCATATGCCTTTAATCCCAGCACTCAGGAGACAGAGGTAGATGGATTTCTGAACTTGAGGCCAGCCTGGTCTACAAAGAGAGTTCCAGGACAGCTAGAGCTACAGAGAAACCATGTTGAGAAAAAAGAGAGAGAGAGGGAGAAAAGAGGGCTAAAGATGGAGTTGAGTGGCAGAGTTCTTATCTAACACGTTAAAAGGAATATACTGGACTCCAGCACAAGGAAGAGGGCCTTCTAAAGCTAGCCATGCCATCTAGGTTCCTTGCTGAATACAAAGGGGAGCCAATGGAAGTCTGTAAGCAAAACAGTAACAAAAGCCATGTGGTGGTGGCACACACTTTTAATCCCAGCACTCAGTAGGCAGAGGCCAGTTGGGTGTACAGAGCAAGTTCCAGGACAGTTAGGGCTACACAGAAAAATCCTGTCTCAAAAACCAAAACAAACAAGAAAACAGAGATGTAAGCCAATTCTCATTCAATTCACTCTGACTATTTTGTAGCATGGGAGTGGTGAGGCAAAGAGAAGAAGCAAGGTTGACTTCTTGGATTTTAAGTGTTCTAATTTCCTTCTGTTGCTGTGAGAAAACACTCAGATGAAAAGCAACTTTGGAGAGAGAAGGACTTATTGTATATTCTAGTTCCAGGTCATAGGCCAGAAGTCAGGAAAGGAATTCAAGGCAGGAACCTGAAGCTTTCTGACTTTCTCACAGGCTGATGCTTGGCTAGTAGCTTCCTTATATAGTCCAGCTATGCTAGGGATGGTGCCACTCATTGTGGGCCGGGCCTTCCTATATCAATTAATAATCAAGACAATCTTCAAAGATATGCCCATAGGCCAATCTGATCTAGACAATTCTTCAATTGAGGTTTTCATCTCTGATGACTTTAGGCTATGTCAAGTGGACAATTAAAGCCAAGTGGGACAAAGAATTAAATAACAATGTTTGGATTTACATTCATAACATCCTATGCACTTTTAAGTCTTTTTTTAAATATAAGTCATTTTCTTTGAGAAATAAAAACAACCAAATCCTGCCATAGTCACAGCTGAAGTGGCTGCAGCCTCCAGTTCGAACAGAACCTAAGTTGGAGAACAGCACTGCAGGAAGGGACGCCCAGCACTTATAACTTTTTGATTTGATTAATCTAGAGTCAGGTACTGTATGTTTTTGCAAACACAGATGGTATTGTATAAACACACAAATATATATACATACACAATGAAGAAGATACTTTCCCACAAAGCACAGTGGTACATGCCTATAATCCAACTAGATTGAGGCAGGGGATATCAAGTTTGAGACTGGCCTGGGTTATACAGTAGGAATCTTGTCACACACACAAAAAAGAAAAAAGTAATTTCCACAAACTAACTAAATTAATTTCTTAAAATATTTATTTATGTATTTTATGTATGAGTGTTCTATCTGCATGTATACCTGCATGCCAGAAGAGGGCATTAGGTAAAACTATAGATTATAGATGGCTGTGGGCCACCATGTGGTCACTGGGAATTGAATTCAGAACCTCTTGAAGAGCAGCTGGCACTCTTAACCAATGAATCATCTCTCTAACCCTAGATTAAATTTTTAATGATTAGTTTTAAATGTTTCAGTTTGGATTA
This sequence comes from Dicrostonyx torquatus, assembly GCA_028555095.1. Taxonomy (NCBI): domain Eukaryota; kingdom Metazoa; phylum Chordata; class Mammalia; order Rodentia; family Cricetidae; genus Dicrostonyx; species Dicrostonyx torquatus. Next base: position 1,290,769 of record JAQHUG010000016.1, on the reverse strand, counting down.
TTTATGATTGATCCTTAATTTACAAATTCAAAAAAGTCAGCAAATTAACATACTTTAAAAATATTTAAACATTATAGCTTATTTTAAAATATTATTTAAAATGTTATAGTAATAAGTAATAGTTACCTTCAAGTTAATGTTAGATAGTCCTTCCTTCTCTAGAATGCTTGCAGAAAGCTTAATTGCAGAAGGAGAATAATCAATCCCAGTTACATTAGAGAAGCCATGTTTCACCTAGAGACAGAGAAATAATTTCATAATTTAATTTAAAACTTTTAATATGTTTTGCTTATGAATTATAATATTCTTTGAATCTAGATTTTAACTTGAACAAGTTAGAAACTGTCATAGAGCAAATGTCATAGAATATCCAATTATCCATATTTAAATTTTATTGTACTCTAAACAGAAACCAAAGCTTAAATTCATGACTTTTTTTGTTTTTGTAATATCTGATTTCTCTTTAAAAAAATTCATTTCTCAAAAATAATGTATAAGCCCTTGGGCTGAAATGTAGTATTAATTTCTGATGCTGCTATACTCAAATTCACACATAAATTAGCTCACATTTTACTTAAACCAGTAAGTTACAAGAATAAATTAAGTGCATATGACATGATTTGGTTTTCCTTCAGCAAACTATAAATTATTTAATTCTCTACCAGTCACATAAGTAAATCACCTTATATTTGTATAGTACTTTTCTACTTTTTCAACTATTTCACACATTCAATTAGACCTCTGTGAAAGGCCTGTAAGGTAGTCTGGGCAGGAACTGCAGAGGGATCATTGAGCTTGAGGGTTTACTACCTGCTGGGCATGGACCCTACTCACATGTATGTGCCTGTGGCAAAAGCATAGTAACTGCCATTCTTTTTTTTTTTTTTTTGGTTTTCGAGACAGGGTTTCTCTGTGGCTTTGGAGCCTGCGCTGGAACTAGCTCTTGTAGACCAGGCTGGTCTCGAACTCACAAAGATCCGCCTGCCTCTGCCTCCCGAGTGCTGGGATTAAAGGCGTGGGCCACCACCGCCCGGCCTGCCATTCTTTTTTTAAAATATTTATTATTTATTATGTATACAATATTCTGTCTGCGTGTATGCCTGACAGAGGGCACCAGACCTCATTACAGATGGTTGTGAGCCACCATGTGGTTGCTGGGAATTGAACTCGGAACCTTTGGAAGAGCAGGCAATGCTCTTAACCACTGAGCCATCTCTCCAGCCCCGTAACTGCTATTCTTTACCCACTCCCCAATCATGCTGCTCATTACACTAAAAGAATTTCAAAGAAAACTAACAAAGGTGGCAAACTATGGTATGGTCTGAAATTCTCAGGGTGGGCATCACTGTTTACAAAATGGCTAAGTCCTTCAAAACCTAACCTAATGTCAACTATGTGGTGCACATCTTTAATTCCAGAACAGCGAGGCAGAGGCAGGAGGATCTCTGTGAGTCTGAGGCCAGACAGAAGCTCCAAGCAGTCAAGACTACCTAGGGAGACTCTGAGGTCTCAAATAAAACAAACAAACAAAACAAAAGCCAGCCTACATTTAGACTTCTAAAAAATAACTGTATTTTGAAAACACTTTTCAACCCTAAGAGACTAAGTTATCCTCTAAACTCAGGAGCCACACAACACCAGCTATTTTCCACAAATCATTTGCATTCCCTGGTGTTTCGAGACAGCTCTCTCACTGTAGTCTAGGCCGACTTTCAACTTTCTACAGAGCCTAAGCTTACCTCCTAGTTAGGAGCTTCCTTCCTGTACCTCCTGAGTGCAGGGCCTACAGATGAGTACCACCACACCCACCCACCTCTATTCTGTTTCTGAAGGAAGGTCTACTATCCTATCCTCTCAGCTGCCTCTACCTTTACCATTGGAAACGTTCATTTTCTTCTCATTTCTCACAATTCCTTCCCTAAGAAGACTAAAAACCTAAGATGATTCTACAGACTTTTGTCAACTCCTTCTACTATGCCTGTGGACTATCCAATACAACTTATAAAACTTATGCTGACATTTTTGGGTTCCTTAACAATCACTCACAGCCAGAAACTACCACCAATGCTTTTTACATTCAGTTTCTGCACGGAATATTTTCCCCAAGGTGAAAAATAAATGGACATTCTAAGAAACAATAAACAATCAAAAAACAAGGAGAAAACTGAAGATAGAAACAGGCCCCAGCCAGGTGGTGGTGGTACATGACTTCAGTTCAGGCACTCGGGACAAGGCAGGTGGATCTTTTGAGCTTAAGGCAGCTGAGTCTACAGAGTGAGTTCCAGGTCAGTCATGACTACACAGAGAAACCCTGTCTCGAAAACAAAAAAGGATTTCTTCTCATGACTTGGCCAATTTATTGATTGCAT
>JAQHUG010000016.1:1244582-1264449 GCA_028555095.1 Dicrostonyx torquatus | reverse complement strand
TCCTTCCTTCCTTCCTTCCTTCCTTTTGGGGGAGGGAGGTGAGTTTCTCTTTTCTAACTTTGATAGTTTAGTTTTCCCTGTTACTTGTTTTTATCTTCTATGACTTTCCCTAAATTTGTAGGTTTTGTTTGTTTGTTCAAACAAGTCTATGTAGCTTTGACTGGCCTCGAATTTGCAACCCTCTTGCCACTACACATCTCATAGTTGAATTAGTTTCAGTACAGAATCCTATCGTTTTATCACCTCCACTACTTCTGGCCAAAGTCCTCCTGTCACTACAGCAGTCAGGATTATTGTAGATCTCCCTTCCTTTCCACATCTCCTAGACATTAGTCTCAACCAGGCAGCAGAGTGGTCTGTTCAGACTGAAATTACATCATGTTTTTCCCGTGTCAAATCTCAAACTGTTCAATTGCTTGAATCATCTCCGGTCTTTCATCCTTCAGCTTCATTTGCAGAATGGACAAACTGGGTTATAACAAGGCTGTACAGACAGGCAGCCATCTGAGGGACACATAAACAGAAAGTGCTGGGTCTCTGTGATCTGGAATCCTTAATTTTCCCAGTCCTCTTCTGGGGCAGCTTGGAAGACTCCATTTCCCAGAATGCTCAGCGCAGGGACGTCCAGAATACTCTGCGCCCTCCGCGGGGCATGATGGGGGAGGTGGAGATTTCCATCATGGCGGCTTCCATTTCGGGCTACACCTTCAGCGCTGTGTGTTTCCACAGCGCCAACAGCAACGCCGACCACGTAGGTGCCGGGCCCCCTGCCGTATCCACTGGGGGCCTTCGGCCTCCTCCTGGAGCCGGCGCCTGCGGCCTAGAGGGGACCGCTGGAGGCTTGGCCCTCGATACCGGGGCCAAGCCGAGAAACTGGTGGCCCAGGCGGCTCCCGCCCCCCTCCAGCTCCTGCTCCCCGCGGGCGCTTCCCTTGGTGCTCTCGGCCTCGGGCGGGTCCTGACACAGCTGTTGTCAGTTCTGCGGACCTCTAGTGCCCGGCCCCGCCGGTGTCAGGAGTTGCCTAGCAAAACTGGGTGCCTACCGCTCGCTGAGTATCGGGCTTACAGACTCGAGGAGCACCCCGGGTCGGGAAGGAGTAGAGAGATCAGGCTTGTAGTCTAGAAGGAGAGGAACCAAGTCCTGTCTGCCGGCCTCACGGGTTGTCTTGGCTGTCACCGTTTATCTGTATCAGTCGTGCGTGTGTTTTTTCACCCTAGTGGAAAATGGAGAATGTGAACTGGCGTCTGCAGAGTCTGTTTGCACTTCCTTGAAGTTTCTTGTTTAGTTCCTCAGCGAACATTCTGATCCACGGAACTAGTCTTCTAGGGAAGTGACAGGCCCACATATAAGAAATGAGAAATGCACAGACCGTGGCGTCCATAAGAGCATAGCCTGTCTTTATTTTACACAGACCTCTGATTGGAAGTTCTTTGTGATATAGATGCTTTTACAGGACATAATGAATTTGTTCCCAATTGGTTTTTTTTTTTAAAGTGATATTATTGGTGAACGATTCAAATTCATTAAATAAGAGAGTGGGCTTTTGTGGTTGTCATTACAAAACAACGATGGCTGGAGGAGGATTGGATTTGTTTTGATGTCAGCAGTCTTCGCTTCCATTAATACAAACTGACTGTGAGCGATGATTCCATTAGTGAGTTGAGTGGAATGAATTCTCTACTTTTCAGCTCTGTAGTGTTGATGGTAGAGATTACTGATAGGAGTATATTCAGCATAGTTTGTTTCTTTTTCAGTGACAGCTCCTGAACAGTGGTAGCCTTTGGTATTTCAGCCAGCCACTTAATAACGTAAGTGGTTGTGATCTTCCTAATATCAACGGACTACAGTTATGAGTTCAGGGGTGCTATTTTACTCTGCTGTTTTATGGAGTGCCTAGGAATATCTTAGTCTATGTATAAGGCAAGATTGTTGTAAGGATAAGAAGCTTCAACAGTATTTCTAGAAACTGCTGTAGTCCTGTTTTCAATTGTTATTCTTTTTTTTTTTTCTGTTTTGAGGTAGTGTCACTTGGTCAAGGCTGGCCTTGAACTCCTGACTCCAACCTCCTAGAGCTGGAATTTTAGGGGTATGCCATTATATCCAGCTTCAGGTTGCTTGTCATTTAATTGTGATCTTCTTAATATTTATTTCATGCTAGGCATAAGGCTAGAAATTTCATACAAAGTAAATAGTTAGCATTGTGTTTTATGCAATTATACTAGTTTCTATTAACCTTACCATAGTTAAGAATGTGGAATGCTTAAAAGAAATGTCATTTTTATTATTTTATTTATTTATTTATTTTTGTTTTTTTCGAGACAGGGTTTCTCTGTAGCTTTGGAGCCTGTCCTGGAACCAGCTCTTGTAGACCAGGCTGGACTCGAACTCACAGAGATCCGTCTGCCTCTGCCTCCCGAGTGCTGGGATTAAAGGCGTGCGCCACCACCGCCTGGTGTAATGTCATTTTTAAAGTTGAAGAACCAAGAGTTTGTTTGGTCTACAAAAATAAGTTGAAAACCAAAATTATTCTATAGAGCTAAGGTTAGCAAACAAAAAAAAATTTCTTTTTTTTTTTTGAGATTATAATATAATTACATCATTTCTCTCTTTTTCCTCCAAACCCTCCCATGGTCTCTTTTATCATTAATCATTATTACATGTTTATTTTTATATATGTATGCATATCTATTCCTACAAATAACCTGCTCAGTCTGTATATTGTTACTCATCCATGTTTTCAGGGCTGACCATTTTTTTGACTAGCCAATTGGTGTGCTTTTCCCTAGAGCAGACTGTTTCTCCCCTCTCATCATTCCTTAGTGACCTGTAGTTCTTTGTATAGGGCTGAGGCCTTCTGGGCTTCCACCCTCCCACTTTGACCTGTCTATTGGTGTCATCTTTGTTCAGCTCATGTTTAGCCAGTCATGTTTGTGAGACTTTGTGGGCTTAACTTCTAACACTCTCACCGAAAACTCCATGATCCTCTTTCTCTTAGTCCTTTTGCCCGCTTTCCACAATGTTCTGAGCCTTGGGTGTGGGAATGTTTTGTAGACTGGGCCTGGGCTCCAGGGTTGATTGTAGTTTTCTCTAATGGTGTGCATCTATTGCAAAGAGGTGCTTCCTTGATGGGGTGAGGACTACTTCTCTGTGAGTTAGGGACAGATGTTTAGATCATTGGTAGGGATCATGCTGATGTAGTAAAGTGGTTGTAACTTCTCCAAGATCCGTGACTGCACTAGCACTGAGTAGTTGTATGGTACCAGGCATGGCTTTCCATTTTCTGGATAGATCTTAATTAAGTCCAACTAGAGAGCTGTTGGTTACTGTCAAGGTATATGTGTCACTAATGCACCCATAGGGTTATTGGGACAGCTGGGTAAGACTTTTGGTTGCCTCCTTCCTTTGGAAGCTTGCATGGTGCCTTCTGGTACCATGCAAGCTAGTCCTCAGGGCATGGGGGTGGGAGTGTTCAGGTCTGTCCCAGCTCAGGGCCTCTGGGCTCAATTTCTTAAAAGTAAGGTTTGTGTTTTCAGCAACAGGAACTTCTTCTACCTCTTGAGGGCAGCCAAGGCCAATAGCAATAGACTGCATGTCTTGGAAGTCTGACCAACAACTCAAAAGAGTTTCTTTTTTTAAAAAATATTTTATGGTTTATTTTTATTTTATGTACATTGGTGTGAAGTGTCAGATCCCCTGGAACTGGATCTTCAGGCAGTTGTGAGCTGCCATGTGGGTGCTGGGAATTGAACCCCGTTCCTCTGGAAAAGCAGTCAGTACTCTTAACCACTGAGCCGTCTCTCCAGCCCCTCAAAAGAGTTTCTTATGCCTGATGTTGGCTTTTTAAGTGGGTTTTTGACCCATGGAGGAAAGTGGACATTTTCTGAAAAGGACCAGAAAATAAAAGTACTTTCTCTCTATTTAAAAAGTTTTGGAGCCATATGGTCTGTTTAGCAACTTAAATTCTGCTGTTGTAAGGGGAAATGAAGTGTAGACTGTGAACAAATGAGGTGACTGTGTTCTAATAAGAACTTATTTATAGCACTGAAACTTGAGTGGCAAATGATTTTAACAGTTCATGGAACATCTGTTTTAATTTTTGCAACCATTTGGACATATAGAAACCATTCTTAGCTTGCAGGCCATGTATTAACAGAGTGGGGCCTGTGGTTTGCCTCTTCCTGCTATAATGTAATGCAGTGGTTCTCAACCTTCCTAATGTCACAACCCTTTAATACAGTTCCTCCTATTTATGGTGACCCCCCAACCATAAAATTATTTTCATTGCTACTTTATAACTATAATTTTCTGCCATTATGAATCATAATGTAAATATCTGATATGCGGGATATCTGATATGAAATCCTTGTGAAAGGGTCATTTGACCTGAAGAGGTCGTGACCCACAGGTTGAAAAATGTTGATGTAATAGTGACATAATAATCCAGACCAGTGATAAATAAACAGTCCTAGTTAAGTTTAGAATGTTAATGTCATGTGAGTTTTTTGTTTGTTTTTTTCTTTTGAGACAGGGTCTCTGTGTGGCCTTGGCTGTCCTAGAACTCCTTAAGTAGACCACACTGACCTAGAACTCAGAGAGCCACCTGCCTTTGCCTCACCAGTGCTGGAATTAAAGGTGTATGCAACCATGCCCAGCTTCATATGAGTTTTATCATTGTTTCTTTTTTTTTCTTTTTTTTGGTTTTTCGAGACAGGGTTTCTGTAGCTTTGGAGCCTGTCCTAGAACTAGCTCTCGTAGACCAGGCTGGTCTCGAACTCACAGAGATCCACCTGCCTCTGCCTCCCGAGTGCTGGGATTAAAGGCGTGCGCCACCACCGCCCGGCATCATTGTTTCTTATGCTGGAGGACTATTATGGTTAATAGAGAAATATAAAACATAGTTAAATTTGGATTCAGGTAAATAATTTTATATAACATTTAAGATATATTAAAAACTTGCTTGCAGCCAGACATAGTGGTACATACCTTGTAATGAAACTCAGAATTGATAAGACATGTTTATTAGTGTTTCTCATAATCGTCCTACATCAACCTCTTCATCATATCCTCCTGGCTTGGGCCACCATAGCCAGTTAGTTGGTGTTTCTCAAGCTAGTAATCATAGACATCTGTTTGAGTATGCGGCCATTCTTCTGTCTTTTTCTCTGCAGTTTGGGGATTGAACCTTGGTATTCTACTGAGCCACATGGAGCCCCAACCCAAGATTTGTTTTTGTAAATGAAACCTGTACATTAGTTAGAGTTAAATGTAGGTGGAGTTTTTCCTCAGGTCTGTGATCAGCTCTGCTCTGCCAGCACTTCCCAAAAAAACACTCAGAGACTTATTATTAGTTATAAATGCTCAGCTAGTAACTCCAGCTTATTACTAACTAGCTCATACAACTTAAATTCACCCATTTCTATTAATCTATTTGCTGCCCGAGGCTCGTGGCTTTTACCTCCTGCATGGTCTGTTTCCTTTCTGTCTGGCTGGTGTCTCCTCTGTCTCTGTCCTCCTTCTTTGTAGTATTCTCTCTACCCCAAAAATTCTGCCTAGCCATCAGCCAATTGGCTTTTTTTTAACAATGAGAACAATACATACTTACAGTATACAAAGATTGTTCCACAGCATTTAAAGAATGCCCTGAGTGTTGTATTTGGGAAATTTGAGATACTTCTTCATCTCTTTTGAGGTTGCTGACAGTGATCTGGGTTGAACTCAGGCCTCACATCTCCCAGCAAGTCCTCTGTTCATAGCAGACACTTCCCCAAGTCAGATACAAAAGTGAGGCCCTAAAGCATCTGTTTTGCTCCTTTCATCCATAATTGTGCATTTGCAACTGGAAATGGTTTTAAATTGGGGAGCTTCTGTGGCTGGTGTGGTGGATCAGCATAGAATGGAGGATTATGTAGAACAAGGTCTTGTTGCAGCAAAATTTATGCAATTGGTATTTGGTGAACTCTAAGGTTGGGCATGACATAAGTGTAGTAGTCTAACAGTAAACAAGCACAGATGCCTGCTCCTTAGCTTACATTTTAACCAGAGTGGGCATTGCTTATGTCTATAAGTCTATAACACGTAGATAATGAGAAGACAATGAAGTGGGGTACAAGGGACAGAGTGCCTGGCAGATGTGATTTCCCATGTTAGTCAGGTAAAGCTTCCCAGCTGAGGTGCCATTTGAGCAAAGGGAAGGAGTAAGCCTTGGGTTGTCCAAGAGATAGATTTACAAGACAATGTAATCTCTCTGCAATTTATCTTCTCTGCAGGAGGGTTATTTTGACTTTTAGGGTATATTTTTACCAGCCATGTTTATACTTAGCATAGCAGCAAGTGCCCATACTGGTAATTTGCAAAGAAGTTCCATGTTGACTGTGTTGATAGATGTTCTCCACAGGTGTAAATAAGCTTCAGCGTTTATTAGATGGGAGCAAGTGTGTTGTCTGAAATCCTGATTTCTCATGCCAACCCTATCCTGTCATTGTTTTTATTTTTTCATCATTAGTGGTGTTTTTTAAAGCAATAAAGTAAGTTATATGAAGTTTCAAGAAAGCAGCTGTGGCATCTTGTTGCTTCCTGAGAGTGTCTAGCATGCTATGGGAGGACTAGGATAAGTAATGAACTCATCTAAAAACAAGAAATGCTTGTTGGTTTACAATAATATGTCATTTTGGAACATTTTCTTCCATACAATCCAATTAACAGGCGTACAAGCTTGCTGTGGTCCTGTCGCTAGTTTATAAAACAGCACTTCACATGCTACATGCCTTATTTGGATTATTGCTAAAATTGATATAAAATATTAGTCCTCATTTCCTTTTAATTTTAGTAACAATTATCTTTAAATTTAACCAGTTATTTTCTCCTGTTGTTTTAGGAAGGGTTTTTGCTGGGAGAGGTAAGACAAGAGGAGACATTCAGCATCAGTGACTCACAGATCAGCAACACAGAGTTTCTGCAAGTAATTGGTAAGCTTGTCATTGTCCTTAGAAATATCTTTTTTATATAAGTTTATAAATTTTTTATAGTCTTTATTTTAAATGTTTGGGCATTTTGCCTGCACCTATGTTTGTGTACTATGTGTGTGCCTGGTGCCCCTGAAGATGTAGAGGCCAGAGAAAGGCTTCTGTTACCTTTGAATTGGAGTTGCAGACAGTTGTGAGCCACTATGTGGGTCCTGGGAATCAAACCCAGGTCCTCTAGAATTAAACATAACTCTGGAGGTAGAGGCAGGAGGTTCAGGAGGTTCAGAAGCCCTTGCTATGTAGCCAGTCGAAAAGCAGCCTGGGTAATTTGAGCCCTTATCTCAAGGTTAAATTGTAACACGAGGGGCCTGCTCGTTGGGGTTACTGTCCCGCCCGGTACCCCGCAGCCAGCAAGCCCCAAAGAAAGTCACACAGAGAGTCTATATTAAGTTATACACTGATTGGCCCATTAGCTCAGTCTTCCTACCAGCTCCCATAACTTATATTAACCCATTGTCAGCCATCCATGCACATTACCAAGTGGCAGTCTTGATAAACTAAATAGAGCAAGGGATGCTTCATTTATTTATGTAGCAAATGTGTTAAAGGGCTCTCGCTCTCTCTCTTTTTATCTTTCTTTTTTCTTTTTAAATTAAGTGTGTGAGTATGTGCATGTAATTGCAGGTGCCTTCAGATGCCTTCATCAGCTTCCCCAGGAGCTAGAGATACAGGTAGTTGTGAGCTGTCTGATGTGGGTGCTGGGTACTGAACTAGGGTCCTCTATGAGAACAGCTCATGCTCTTAACCACTGGGTCTTCTCTCTAGACCCTTTTAATAAAATTGTATTTGCATGATGGAGGAGGCATGCCAAGGCAGAGGTCACTTCTCTGCCTCCTTTACATGGGTTCCAGGGATCATACTTAGATTGTCAAGTTTACATGGTGAAGCACCTTTACTCACTGAACCATCTCGCTAACCCTATTGAAGACTTGGTATGATTGAGGCCTAAGATAGATAGAGAAATCGTGGGAAGGATATGACAAACAAATACCACACAGCACAAGGAAAAGCTATAAAAAAGAAAACCCTGTAAGTGTCTGAGTCAAGGGACAAACTGGTAGTGGAAAACCAGTAATGACATCATGAAGGAAGAAACATAGGGTGAGAGGGGAGCACTGAATAAAGGCTGTATAAAGCATCAAAGAGTCTGCCCTGTTTCTGTGTAACTGAAACACTGGATTCAAAGTGAAGCTGAGTGCAGGATGAGTTGTCACATTGGGACCAAATCATCAACTTAAAGTCTGTTCTAATGGCCTTCTAGTACAGAGAGTAGGGGCAAGAGTGAGAGTTGAGGTGGAATTAGACTTGAGAGAGAACAGGCGATCCATCTGCAAGAGTAAAGACTATAATAGCATTCACACAGCTCCTCCCTGTGATGCAAAGACATGTTTTGTGTGCAGTGCCTTTCATTTTGAAGTTTGGGTTTCATTTTGCTTAACTCTCTAAAATTCTAAAAAACGAGCTGTTAGGATGGCTCACTGAGTAAGAAGACTTGCTGCTAAGCCCAACAACCTGAGTTTGAGCCCTCGGAATCCACGTGATAGAAGGAGAGAACCAGCTCCTGAAACTTGTCCTCTGACCTCCACACCTATGTCATGGCACACACAGGTGCACACACAGACACAAATGGATATTAAAATTCTGAGTAGTAGAATTTTACTTCATAAGGTTTCTTTGTATGTAGTTATTTATTATTTGCACCTAGTTTCTCAAAATACATGTAGTAAATAAAGTTTAAATTGATAGATGCAAGGCCAGTGAGATAACTCAGTAGGAAAAGGCACTTCCTACCATAATATCCTGAGATTGAGCCACTGGACCCATGTAGTGATAGGAAATACTAAATTGTTCTCTGACCTCCACATGCATACCATGATGTTTTGTTAAATACACAGATGTTTTGTTAAAAATATCTAAATTCCCATATGCAGTTAAGTGAGTGCAAAAATTGCACTGGCAGAATATATTCTAGCTATTTGTTTGTTTAAGTATTGGGTATAAAATCCCAGCCCTCCACATATAGTAGACAAACTTTCCACCATGAACTACATGCCTAGAGCATGTCTGTATGCCTTTGATCCAGTGGTTCTCAACCTGTGGGTCACGACTCTTTTGGGATTCAAACAGTCCTTTCATAGGGGTTGCATATCCGATATCCTGCATACCAGATAGCTACAGTATGAGTCAGAACAGCAAAATTATGGTTGTTAAGTAGCAATGAAAAAAATTTTATTATTGAGGGTCACCACAGATGAAGAACTGTTGTTTTTTTGTTTTTCTTTTCTTTTTGTTTTTTCAAGACAGGGTTTCTCTGTAGCTTTGGAGCCTGTCCTGACACTCACTTGAACTCAGAGATCTACCTGTCTCTGCACAGTGAGTGCTGGGATTAAAGGCGTGCACCACCACTGCCCAGCAAAGAACTGTCTTAAAGGGTCATCACATTAGGAAGGTTGAGAAGCACTGCTCTAATCTGACTTGTAAATCAAAAAGGACACTGCTGGACAATTAGCTTGAGGACTACTTGTTCAGAGTTCAGAATTTGCTCCAGGACTTTGAGTAAACAAAACAGTGTTATCTTTAAGTAAAAGATAAGTTTTCTTTTTTCTAAATCCTAAGTAGTATTTTTGCTAACCATGTTCTATATCTCAATGACTAAAATAACTTAAGATAGTGTACTGTATCATTTTAAGCATCAAAAGAAGGGAATTTTATAGATGAGGTTCTCTTCTTTGCATTGTATATTGATGCCATAGTAAAGCGAATGAACTCTTCTTTTTGGTGACAGTTCTGCATTATACATGTGTTTTGGGAGCCTTAAGTAGTGAGACTAGCTCTGTCCTCAAAGGCTTTGGTTTAACTGAGGTAAAATTATTGCCTAAAATCCCAAGGTGTGTCTTTTTTAAACAGCAGGTGATGAGTCACTCTCTAGGAGAATGTGGTAAATAGAATTGAATAGTCAGTTAGTCTCATGCTCTCCTAAAAAAACCAGCGTGTGGACCCCTGATGTGGTTGAAAAGATTGTTCATGCTGTTTAATCCCAGCATCTTTTTAGAAGCTGTTAGGATCTATCTTATAAATGACTGTTTCCCTTAATACCAACCAGCTTTGAACAAGTTAATAGACATTCAGCATTCCAAACACCTGGCCCAAGTGTCAGGCATCATTAGAGGGTTATTAATGGTAGGAATGTTGAGGCCCTTCTCTTCCAGAGCTGTCCCCACAGCTTTTATCCAGTTTGATTAAATGCTTCCAGTCAGTGGCTACTTTTTCCTGTGATGCTTTGTTTAAATAGGTAAGATTGAGTAAGTTGTACAATAGCTTCGTGTTCTTCAATAAAAACTGTCAGATGTGCACTCATCACACAGAGAAGTGGAGGCGGAGCTCTCACTCTCTGGTCTGCTTTGTTCTGAGACTCTGTCTCTTGCATAGTGGGAAGCAGTCAACTGCCTTCATGGCATATACATGGCATGTGTTTACAAGAAGAAAATGGTCTCGGTTATCCTAAATTTTGGTTTGAAAAAAATCCTGAGCTATTTTATAATTGCCTGTGTCTTACATGATTAACTGATTTCCCCCCCTTTGTCTAATTACAGAAATTCATAACCATCAGCCCTGCTCAAAACTTTTTAGGTAAGCCACATGTGATTTGTAGTCTTGGATCCTCACTGAAAAAGTTGTTTGAAACCAGTAAATTTAGGCCTGTAATTGATTATAAGTATAATTAAGGGTATTCAAAAATCTATTTAAAGCTTTTTTTCTGGGTTTTGTTTTGTGTGTGTGTGTGTGTGCGCGCGCACATGTGTTTTCACAAAAGGCCTTGCTGTGTGTCCCAGGCTAGCCTTGCATTCATGGTCTTTCTTCTCAAGTGCACTACCATACCTGGCTCTCCAAAACCATATTTATTGGATAATAACTATGTTTGAGGGACTGTGCTTGAGTGGGAAAAGGGAAGCGGGAACATGGCAAATCATTTTATCAATGGTTTAGATTGAGCTTTCCTCTCCCTCAACATCCCTGTCAAGAGTTCTTTACTTAGAAAGGAAAGTTAATCAAAGATGACATATGGTTAAAATTGTTTATAGACATCACATATAGATGTAAATTTGATTTTGAGAAAAAAATGTTCAGTGATCGGCTTTTATTTTAAGGAGCCAGTTAGTGCTAGTGCATGCCTTTAAATCCAGCACTTGAAAGGTAGAGGTGGATTTCTGTGAGTCAAGGCTAATCAGGGCTACACAGTGTGAGCTTATCTTAAAAAAAAACAACAAAAAAACCCATTAGTTTCATTTTGTATTTAAGTTAATATTCACCAGTTCTGTAATATGGCCACTGAAGGACAGAACTTAATGTAAGGGAGACATTCCGAAGGAAAGAAGCAGGAGAGTGACACCTGTGGGGAAAAGTAGATGCTTTCAAACCAGCATCAGGCTTCTCTGTCATTGTGACTGCACATGCTGAGCAAGCCCTCTACCACTGATCTACATCCCCAGTCATCTGTCTCTTTCTTAGCCCATACCCTTCCACCTGAGGACTGGTATGTGTATTTCAGAAAGCTCCCTCGGCTCTGCTTCTTCCCCCTTCCCTCCCTAAAGCCAAGCCAGTGCATTCCTTCCAGTGTGCCCACATAAACATTACTTATTGTTATTTGAGATAGGATCTCATTATGTAGCCCTGGCTAACTTAGAACTAACTGTAGACCAAATTGGTTTCAAACTCAGAGATCCCCCTGCCTCTGCCTCCCAAGTACTAGAATTAAAGATATGTGCCACCATGTCCATCTTTCTTCGGTGTTCTTAATATTCATATACTTCTTTCATCCCTTCTAGTTACTTTGCCTGGTTCTTCCTATTGTTTGTCCTCTTCTGTCTTTACCCTGACCCCTCTGCAAGCACCCAGCCTCTCTTGGGGACTTCTGTCGTTTCTCACCCTACACATACAGCCTTATTCCTTAATTATTTCAGAGGAATGTCATTAAGCATGGTGGCTGTATTTACATGAAGCTACAAAGTAGCCAAGGACCTCAACTCTTTCCATTTCTATTTAACTGAAAGAGGAGTAGGGATACCAGGTGAGCAGCCATGGGTTCATCTGGAAAGATGATCAGGTTTTGGTCCATATATCACCTCTGCCTGGCTGTGGATGTGTTCTAGCCTGACTGTCAGAGCTTCATTAGACATGCTCTGTCTCTCCCTCCTGAATAATCCCACAAAGCATTGCCGGTACAGAACATTCAGAACAGGGGAGTGACTCCTACTTAGAGCTGAAGGAAATCTTAGAAATCACCTGTGTACTCTAAGCTTCTTACTTTGCAAAATGGGAGAAGACCAGGTAGGGTAAGTAGTCTGTCCCAGATCCTGAAGTGAGAAGTGCAGCTGGGCTGGAGCTGGCATCTCCTGATCTCCAAGTCAGTTCTTTCCCTGTATCCTGGAAGCCTTCCTGCCTTTGGGGCCTGGGCATGTGGTGGAGGAAGATGGCATTTCTAAGACCATAACCAGGGACAAGGACCCTCGTGTCAGTACATCTGACTGGTCTCGTTGGTTTGTTTTGGAGGTGAGCACATTGTTTGAAGCTTGCCAGACTTGGCTTCCAGTCCTGTCGTTCTGTTCCCACTAGCTCTGCAGTTTGGACCAGTTGGTTAGCTTTGCTGTCTCTTCCTACAAAAATAGCAGAAAACCTGGTTGAATTGGGATGAACTTATACTCAGCACTATGGCTAGAACATGTAATAAAAAAGCAACCAGTGGAGGGTCTGTTAAACATTCCACAAATGTTCATTTCTCAGAAAATAAGTTGCTGTTATCTTTTTTTCATAAGTAATTGATATGTAGAAACAAAGTAGTGGAGCCATTTGAAACCACACATTTTGTAATTACTTGATTACTTCCCAAACATGAAAGGAATGTCTTTTGAATGTAGCAATCTCTTGAGTAGTATTTGTTACAAAATGTAGCTTCCTATCAAGAAAGCACTTAAGCTGATTTCTGTTTATGGACCTTTGAGAAGAAGCAGTTGCATCTATTAGGGTTAGATGTTCTGTAGGCCCCTGTGGTTATGCCTATGTCACAGTACTATAGCATTTTCATTAATTTTTTTCTTCTTTAAAAAAACAGTTTTTATGATTATGCAAGCAAAGTGAATGAAGAGAGTTTGGACAGAATCCTTAAAGATCGGAGAAAGGTATGTTTTATGTATTGCTTGATCTGTTTTGGAAGTCATTCCTTAGCACACAAAGGAAGAGCAGTTAGAGCTCATGATAACCAGTGTGTATTAAGTATTTTCTCTTGGTGCTGGAAATCAAACCCAGGACTTTGGGGCACATTAGGCAAGTGCTCTGCCACTGAGCTATACCTCTGACCTTATAAGTAGATTTGTTTTTGTTTTTTCTTTTTTGAGACAGGGCTTCTCTATAGCTTTGGCGCCTGTCCTGCAACTAGGTCTTGTAGACCAGGCTGGCCTCAAACTCACAGAGATACACCTGCCTCTGCCTCCCCGAGTGCTAGGATTAAAGGCATGCACCACCACCGCCAGCATTGTAAGTAGATTTTACAGGTAAATTACAGATTTGAAATATTACACTGTATCAGGAGGGGGTTATTTATAATGTGATCTCATTTAGGAAAATTTGGAAGAAAATTAGCTTTACACCAGGCAGTAGTGGCACACACCTTTGATCCTAGCTCTCAGGAGGCAGAGGCAAGCAGATCTTTGTGACCTTGAGGCAAGCCTGGTCTACAGACTGAGTTTCAGGATAGCCAGGACACAGAAAACCCTGTCTCAGAGGGGAAAAAAAAAAACAAAACCTTTAATATAGAAAGTTAACAGTAGTCCAAATGACTCTAGGTGGTTCATTCTTTTTAGTTTATAATCTGAAAAGTAATTTTGTCGATTTTTTTAGTTTTAGAAATATTTTAAACTAACAATTTCATACATATATAGTGTGTATCTTGATGTCTAACTCTAACCTCCCCTATTCCACTTAGACCTCTCCCTAGCATTTGTCCCTTTTATCATGTCCTGTTTTTGTTTGTTTCTTTTCTTTTCTTTTCTTTTGGTTTTGGTTCTTTGAGACTAGGTTTCCCTGTGTAGTTCTGGCTGTCCTGGAACTCACTCTATAGACCAGGCTGTCCTCTAACTTAGAGATCCACCTGCCTCTGCCTCCTGAGTGCTGGGATTCCTCTTTGGTTTTTTAACTCACTGAGTCCAGTTCATTCTGCCTAGATGTACATGAGTAACCTACCAGTGTTTCACTGAGCCAAAGAAAAATGGCTTCTACTTCTTCAGCAGCCTTCAGTTGCTATAGCTCCTCAGCTGTCCTTAAGGGACAGCTTAGGGTGAAACCTCATAAAGACATACTAATATTATAGTCAAGACAATAATCCTGAAAAATGTAAATTATGCTGGGCATGGTTGCATATGCCTATAATCCCAGGACCTGAGAAGCAGAGATTATAGGATTAGGAGTTGAAGGTCATTGTTGGCTACATTTTAAATTGAAGGCCAGTCCGGGCTACTTGACATCCTGTCTCAAAACAACAACATCCACACCCCAAGCCCCCAGAAATGTAGTGACTAGAGAGATGGCTCAGAGCCAAGAGTACATGCTGCTCTTCCACGCGTCCCACAGTTCCTAGCACCTGTGTTGGGCAACTCACAACTGCCTGTGGCTTCTGCCTCAGAGTATCTGATACTTTCTTCTGGCCTTCAGTGGCATCTGCACACACAAAGCACACACAGACATATACATCAGATTTTAAAAAATAAATGGTGGGGTGAAAATGTGGCTCAGTGATTAAGAGCATGTTTACTCTTGTAGAGGACTGAGTTCCATTCCCAGCACCCACGTGCCAACTACTTAGAGTTTCTATTGGTGTGAGAAAATACCGGGACCAAAATAAGGATATATTTCATCTAACAGCTTGTAGTTCATTATCCAGAGAAATCAGGAACCTAGAGGCAGAAACTGATACAGAGGCCATGGAGGACTGCTGCTTCTTGGTTTACTCTTTATGGCTTACTCAGCCTGCTTGCTTTTTGTTTTTTTATAGCACCCAAAACCACCAGCCCAGGGGAAGTACTGTTGGGCCCTTCCACATCAAGAAAATGTACCACAGGCTTGCCACAGCCCACAGGCTAGTCTGGTGGGGGCATTTTCTCAATTGAGGGTCCTCTTTCTAAAATGACTAACTTATTTCAAATTGACATAAAACTGACCAGTACAGCCAATTTAGTTTCAGGGGATTCAGTGACATCTTCAGGCCTTTGAGGGCAGTTGTATTCATGAGCACATACCTACATGCAGTGATATACATGTACACATAATTTAAAATAAAATAGGGTCTGGAGAGCCAGTGCAGCATTTAGGAACACATGCTGCTCTTCTGAAGAACCCAAGTTTAGTCCTGCACCCATGTCAAGCAGTTCATAATCACTTAGTCCAGGTATCTGATGCCTTCTTCTGGCCTCTGTAAGCACCTACACTTACATAAACACAAATACATTCACATAAATGAAATCTTTAAAACAAATTTTTTTAAGTCTTAAAAAAAAGTAGTTAGTGAGGGGCTGGATAGGTGATTCATTGGGTAAAGTAGTTAGTGAGGGGCTGGATAGGTGATTCATTGGGTAAAGAGCTTGGTGTATAAACATGAGAGCCTGGCCAGGTGGCGGTGGCATATGCCTTTAATCCCAGCACTCAGGAGGCAGGATCAGGCGGATCTCTGTGAGTTCGAGGCCAGCCTGGTCTACAAGAGCTAGTTCCAGGACAGGCTCCAAGGCTACAGAGAGACCCTGTCACAAAAAAAACAAGACAAAATAAAAACAAAGAAACAAAAACCATGAGAGCCTGAATTTAGATCATCCTCAGTGCTCACATAAAAGCCAGACACAAGTATGCCTCCTACATGCATGCATGGACAAATGCATTTGCACACACAAAGGTACACAATATATTTAAAACTTTGCAAGTTTATCAGTATTTGTGTTTTGGGTTATGTGTGCATGATGTGTTATGTCAGGAGTCATGTGGAGGTCAGAAGACAAGTCTGTGGAGTCAGTTTTCATGTTCCACCTTTATGTGATATATTAGTAACTTTTTAAAAAATATTTATTTATTATGTATACAATATTCTTTCTGTGTGTATGTCTGCAGGCCAGAAGAGGGCGTCAGACCTCATTACAGATGGTTGTGAGCCACCATGTGGTTGCTGGGAATTGAACTCAAGACCTTTGGAAGAGCAGGCAATGCTCTTAACCACTGAGCCATCTCTCCAGCCCCTATTAGTAACTTTTGTATGGCTGTCACAAAACACCATGACCACCCAACTTACAGAAGGGCTTATTTAGGGCTTGTTGTTCCAGAGGGTCAGAGTCTGTGATGGCTGAACATCATGGCAGCAGGCAGGCATGGAAGCTAAAACAGCTGAGAACTCACATTTCAGACTCAAACAGGAAACAGATAGGAGTGGCATGTGGCTTTTGAAACCTCAAAGCCCCCAGTGATACACTTCCTTCAGCAAGGCCATATACCCACTAAACCTCCCCAAAGAGCACCAACAACTAGGGACTAAGTGTTCAAATGCATGAGACCTATGGAGGACATCTCATTCAAACCACCACATATGGGTCCTGGGGTTTGGGATTCAAGGCTTGCACAGCGAGCACCTTTCCTACTATGCCATCTCACCAGTCCTCCACACTATTTTTTTATTTTTAAGAAAGAAGGAGGAAGGAAAGAAAGAAACAGAAAAGAACAGGCAAGTTGCAAGGTATAAAAGGAAGTCTATTATAGCCAAGACACACATGAAAGGAATTCTACCCCAACCAAAAACACAAATTGAAATGAGATGCCATTTTGGCACATCACACTGGCACAAGATTAGAAGACAGCACTGACAACATGGTGGGAGTGAGGAAGGAGAGGTTGGTGAATGGAAGTTGATGCTGGAGTTGGCAGGTAGATTTTGTTTGTTTGCTTTTTTTTAAGTTTTATTTATTTATTACATATGTAGTGTTCTATTTGCATGTATACTTGCAGGCCAGAAGAGGGCACCAGATCTCATTACAAATGGTTTTGAGCCATGTGGTTGCTGGGAATTGAACTCAGGACCTCTGGAAGAACAGCCAGTGCTTTTAACCTCTGAGCCATCTCTCCAGCCCTGTCTGTTTGCTTTTTGAGATAGGGTGTGCAATAATCTAAAGCAGGGTTTGAATTTGGTATGTAGCTAAAGATGACCCTGAACTTTTTTTTTCAACTTTTTATTTATGACTTTGAACTTGTAGTCCTCCTATGTCAATCTAGTGCTGGGATTGCAGGCATGAGTCACAGCACCTCACTTATGTCTTTCTGAGCTCTCACCCAGAGTTTGGTGCATGCTAGACAAGCTTTTACCAGCTGAACTATCTAGAAGAGTGTTTATAGTAACAGTTTTAAGTATGCAACCCTGCCTTTAGAAATGTGACCCAAGGCTGGGCAATGGTGGCGCAAACCTTTAATCGCAGCATTTGGGAGGCAGAGGCAGGTGGATCTCTCTGAGTTTGAGGCCAGCCTGGTCTACAAGAGCTAGTTCCACAACAGTTTGGGCTGTTACTCAGAGAAACCCTGTCTAAAAAAAAAAAAAAAAAAAAAAAAAAGAAGAAGAAGAAAAGAAATGTAACCCAGGAAAAGAATTATACTAACAGCTGAAATTATTGAACATTTATTTAATCCTGCCAGGCTGTGTTCTAAGCCCTTGCCATGTATTGACACATTCCTGCTGTAGCCCATGAGACAGATCACACATTTGACACTTTAAGCTACTCAAGTAATTTGTTAAGACTATAGTGATTAATGATTGAACAAAGGCTTATACTAAAGTCTACTGTCATGATCCTATGTACAAGGAAATTTGTTGTTTTCACTCTTAAAAGTCACTGGCAAGGAATGATTAGATCAAGTTAATTATATTCATACATCATACTATGGAACTTGAAGCAGCCATTAAAAAGAATGGGGGAGAAACTGGAGAGATGGCTCAGAAATCAAGAGCACTGGCTACTTTTGTAGAAAACCTGGATTCTATTCCTAGCACACACATAATGGTTCACAACCATTTATAACTTCAGTTCTAGGGAATTCATTGGCCTCTGAGCACACCAGATACATGCATGATGCATAAACATATGTAGGCAAAACACCCATATCAAAAAATATAATAAATATTTTAAGAAAAAAGAACATGGGAGGTCTTCAAGCAGTAACAGGTCTCTAAGTTACATAAGTGAAAACAGTGGGTTTGTTTCTATATGTTTTGTTTCTGTATGTTTGTCTTTTTGTTTTGTTTTTGTTTTTTCGAGACAGCGTTTTTCTGTGGCTTTGGAGCCTGTCCTGGAACTAGCTCTTGTAGACCAGGCTGGCCTCGAACTCACAAAGATCCACCTGCCTCTGCCTCCCGAGTGCTGGGATTAAAAGCATGCGCCACCACCGCCCAGCTATGTTTGTCTTACTACATTTGTTTTTGCATGGTAGTGTGCATGCACATGAAATACATACATGTTGTAGGAGAGATGCTGTTTGTTTGTCCCGGCTGCCCAGCTAGCTTAGCCCTGAAATAACCACACAGAAATTGTATTAATTAAAACACTGCTTGACCCATTTGCTCTAGCCTCTTATTGGCTAACACTCACATCTTGATTTAACCCATTTCTTTTAATCTATGTATTGCCACGTGGCAGTGGCTTACCAGGGAAGATTCGGTATGTCTGATTCTGGGGCTCCACGGTCTCTCTCTCTCTCTTTCTTCCTCCCAGCATTCAGTTCTGTTCCCCCTAACCCCCCTACCTAAGTTCTGCCCTATTAAAAGGCCAAGGCAGTTTATTTATTCATTAACCAATGAAAGCAACACATAAACAGAAGGACCTCCTACAGCACATACCACAGCACATGTGTAGATCAGAGGACAACTCGTGAGAGCAGTTCTCTCGATCATATACGTTCTAGAAATCAAGCTCAAGTCCTCACTTGGTGCCTTTACCTTGTTTTTTGAGTGTAAAATTAAACTTGAACCTCAAACATTCTAGCACCCTCCTACTGAAGTAGTCCCAGGAGAAAGCAGTATTATATGTAGCTTGATAGAGTTTGAGTGAAGAGTTCAAATGCACAGAAAATCATCTTGAAGGAACTTCGTAAAGATTTTTTAGTTTATTCTTTTTGAGTTCACACCCGCTCAGAAAAGGCATGAAATTAAACCTTTGCCTCAAAAGAGTGTGCTACCTACAAAGGAGCACTTACAGTGTTAAAGTTGAGAATGGAACTAATGTTCTTTTGCTATAAAAATCTCATATTGGGAAGGGAGAAGGCTCAGTGGATAAAGTGTGTGCTTTGCAAGCATAAGGATAGGAGTTCAGGTTCCCAGAACCCGCATACAAGCTGGGTATGCTGGGAAGATAGCTTAGTAATTTAGAGTGCTAGCCTCTTTTGCAGAGGACTGAAGTTTGGTTTCCAGCACCCACAATGATGGCTCTCAATTTGTAGTTCAAGTTCTGGGGATCTGATGCTCTCTCTTCTGGCCTCCATTGGTACTGCACAGTTGTGGTACACTTAAAATTTTGCACAGGCAAAATACTCATTAAAAAATAGCAAGGGTGAGGCTGAAGAGATGGCACGGAGGTTATGCTGGCTGCTTTTCCAGATGTCCTGATTTCAAGTCCTAGAAACCATGTGGTAGCTCACAACCATCTATAATGAGATCTAGTGCCCTCTTCTGGCAAGTAGCCATACATGCTGACAGAATATTGTATACATAGTAAATAAATAAATCTTAAAAAAAATAGTAAGGCAGTTCAAGGCAAGTCAGGTCTACAGAACAAGCT
>JAQHUG010000016.1:1218977-1242582 GCA_028555095.1 Dicrostonyx torquatus | reverse complement strand
GCCAGGCTGTGGTGAAACCTTGCAGTGCAGCATTGGAGAGTGATGCCACAGACATCTCAGATTCATCGTGTGTGTGTGAGAGAGACCCTGCCTGTGCACACACTCTTTGTGCAGTCCTTTTGTGCCATATCACAGATGTAGAGGTCAGAGGGTAACCTGCTTGAGTCACTTTTTCCCTTCTACCATGTATATCAACCTCGGGTCATCAGCCTTGGTGGCAAGCACGTTTGACTGTTTGAGTCATCTTTCTGGCTCTATGTATTTGATTTTTTAATTAATTTTTGGCCATTTTACATTCAGAAACTTTACTGTTGCCAGGTTTTTTTTTTTTTAACCTCACATTTAGTTATGTTTTTTTAACCTCACATTTAGTTATGTGACCCTATCTGGGGTCATGACACAGTGTAAGAAGCTATGCTATATGTGACTGTAGATTCACTTTCTAGACTTTCATACTAATAAAATTCTTTAGCATATACTTCCACACCCTTGCATCTGGCTTTTTTTATTGAGTATTCTTATTTTGAGATTTCTCTATGATGATTTGTTCCTTTTTATTACTACATATGATTCCAGCATACCACAGATTAACCAGCTTATCCATTCATTTGTTGCTTTTAATTCTGGACTCATCAATATAAACTGATCGTGAACATTGGGTGTTCATTTGGAGGCATTCTGAATAAAATAAACTTTTTTTTTCCAAGACAGGGAATCTCTGTGTAGTCCTAGCCGTCCTCTAAGATCCACCTCCCTCTGCCTCCCAAGTGCTAGGATTAAAGATAAGCGCCACTACCGCCCAGCCTTTTTTTCCCCCCAAGTTAAATAAGCTCTAATATTTTTCTTTCTTCTGTTTTTATTGCAGAAAGTTATCGGTTGGTACAGATTCCGTCGAAACACCCAGCAACAGATGTCCTACAGAGAGCAGGTTATCCACAAGCAGCTCACCCGCATCCTCGGTGTGCCGGACCTCGTCTTCCTTCTCTTCAGCTTCATCTCTACTGCCAACAATTCTACTCATGCTTTAGAATATGTTCTCTTTAGACCAAATCGCAGGTAAAGAAAGCTCCCCACGACTGTACAAAAAAAAAAAAAAAGATGTGGGGCCTCAGAAAAGGGCTCAGTGGGTAAAGCAAACCAAGCGTGAGGACCTGAGTTGGCTCCATAGCTCCTATGTAAAAGTTGGGCATGGCAGCCTACATCTGTAACCCAGCACTCGGTGGGCAGAAACAAATGGATCCTCAGAGGCTTTCTTATCAATTAAATTAATTAAAATAGTTTGGGGATCAATAAGTGTCATCTAGACATGTTTGTATTCTTACAGGTAGAAACTTCATTTGCTTCTTTATGACCCATTATGCAAAAATAGAGTTTTGCTACTTTTGGACTTTAATTGTAACTTTAGAACACATAATGCAAAGACAGAAATTGTAAAATGATCCATTATTGGTGATAGGGTTTTGCATTGTGGCCTTGATAAAGAGAAAAAAAGAGCATTATGTGACCATGTTTTCTGCTTGTGAGTTGCAGAAAGCTCTCGCTCTGGAAATGTGCTAATAGCATCAGTAGTCACTGTCAGTGAAAATAGTCATTGTTAGGGAGCTATTTCTAGGGTTTCGTTTATTTTCTGCTAGATGTTTCCTTAGGATCTCTCAGTCACCATGGGCATCCATGCAAACAAGATATGAGCCATACCCACTACAGCCAAGTTTCTGCTCTAAGGGAAGGGAAGATTGCTGACTATGCATCTTAGGTGGTTGTAGCCCTCTATGTGTTAATTTACCAGTGTTGGAGACACAGAAGCCTGCTGTTGGCCTTAACCTTTTGTTCTGTTTTTGTTGTTGTTGTTTTGTCTTTGAGGCAGGGTCTTATTCTGTAGTCCAGATAACCCTTTGCTGTGTAAACAAGGTCAGCCTTTAACTTGTGGTGATCTTCCTGGATTTCCTCTTTGCTTTTTTAAGATTGGAGCTCCCTGTGGATCCCTGATAGACCTAGCACTCACCCTAAGAATAACCTTGAACTTCTGATCCTCTTGCCTTCACCTCAAAAGGAATGCCAGGATTACAGATGTGTGCCACCACACCTGGTTTATGTGGTGCTGGGTATTGAGGCCAGGGTTTTGGGCACTCTTGACAAGTACTCTGCCAGCTGAGCCACGTCCACAGCCTTTAATCCCAGTCCTTTAAATTTTTTTTTAATTTTATGTATGTGGGTATTTTGCCTGCATGTATTTCTGTATGTATGCCACATGCACATACATGCCTGATGCTGGCAGAGCCCAGAAGAGGCTGTTGGATCTCTTGGAGCTGGAGTTACAGATGACAGTGAGCCATCATGTGGGTGTTAGGAATCTGACATGGACCTGCCAATCCCAATTCTTAAACAAATACTTTTAAAACTGGGAATGGTGGTACATACCTGTAAACCCAGCAATGAGGTACCGAGGTGAGCAGAGTGTTTGAGCCCATGAGATCAACACTTATTTAGGCAGTAAAGCAGTAGAGCCAAGAATGGTGGCATATGTCTATAATCCCAGCACATGGGAGGCTGAAGCAGGCCAAATGTGCATTTGGAGCCAGCTTAAGCTACATAGTAAGACCCTACCTCAGACAAAGTGTACTTATTAAGTGCTGTTTTTCTCAATTCTCCCAACAGGTATAATCAAAGGATATCACTTGCTATTCCCAATCTAGGCAATACTAGCCAGCAAGAGTACAAAGTGTCTTCAGTGCCAAACACTTCTCAAAGTTATGCCAAAGTTATTAAAGAGCATGGGTAAGTTGAAAGGTAAAATGAGTTCTTTTCTCAACAGTATTTTCTTTGTTAATATTTTTAAAGTGTAAGAAGAAATGTAAAATCAAGTTTATTTTAATTGAAATTAAAGAAAACAGAGTTCTGTAGACCACCACCACCACTATCACTACCATATATCAGAATCCATTCTAAGTAAACTATTGAAATGATCCCTGTAGCCAGGCGGTGGTGGTGCACACCTTTAAGCCCAGCACTTAGGAGGCAGGGGCAGGTCTACAGAGCTAGTTCCAGGACAGCCAGGGCTACACAGAAAAACCCTGTCTCGAAAAACAAAACAAAATAAAAAAAGAAATGATCCCTGCAGCTGAGTATGGTTTCTCACACCTGCAGTTCCAGCACGTGAGAGGCTGAAGCAGGAGATGGTCATAAGTTCAAGGCCAACTTCCTCCCAAAAAAAACCCCAAAACAAGCAAACAAACAAATAACTGAAACAACCCACAACAAAACAAAGCTGCTCTGTAGGGCATGGTAGCACATATTTCTCATCCCAGTACTCAGGAAGCAGAGGCAGTGTATGTCTGTTGAGTTCCAGGCTAGTCTGGCCTACTTAGTGAGACCCTGTTTCAAAAAGATAAAAATAAATCTAAACAACTGGAGAGATAGTTCAGTGGTGATTATTTGCTGTGCAAGCATGAGGCCTGAATCTGTATTCTCATCATGTAAAAAAGCTCAGTAGGAGGCTGGAGAGAGATGACTCAGCAATTAAGAGTACTGGTTGCTCTTGCAAAGGATATGGGTTCTATTCCCAGCTCCTACATAGTGACTCACAACCACTGTAACTCCATTCCTAGGAGATCCAGTGCCCACTTTTGAACCCCGCAGGTACCAGGCATACATTTGATTCACAGACATGCATGCAAATAAAACATTCATACACATAAGACAATTAATAAAAAAAAAAAAAACTGGGCTAGGCAGAGCACATTTGACTCCAGCACTTAGGAGCACAGAAATAGGCATGTGCTTGGGACTTGCTTATCAGCCAGCAGAACAGCCAAAATAGTGAACCCAAGTTCTGTGAGAAACTCTGTCTCAAACAATAAGGTGGCGAGAAATAGGAGAACCCCTGTCAGTGACCTCTGGCCCCAACACAGGCATGCACACTGGAGTACACTTTCACATGCACATGAACAAACATGCATGTGCACCTTCACACACACAAATGAAAGAATCATTGAAATCAAAAGATTAAGCTTTTTATTCTTATTGAGAAGATAATTTAATGTTACTGTATTTCCTCTCAGATTATATTTATTTTTTAAAGATTTAAAAAAAATAATTATGCATGTGAATGTTTTCCTGGTTGTCTGTATGTGCACTGTGTGTGCAGTGCCTGAAAACACCAAAAGAGAACATTGACTCCCCTGGAACTAGAGTTATGGGTGCTCTGATTCGTGGTGTGAGTGCTGGGAACTGAGCCCAGATCCTCTGCAAGAGCAGCAAGTGCTTGAAACCTCTGAGCCATCTTTTCAGCTGCTTTTCTCATGTTTTAAAAAGAAAAACAGCTGGGCGGTGGTGGCGCACGCCTTTAATCCCAGCACTCGGGAGGCAGAGGCAGGCGGATCTCTGTGAGTTCGAGACCAGCCTGGTCTACAAGAGCTAGTTCCAGCGCAGGCTCCAAAGTCACAGAGAAACCCTGTCTCGAAAAACCAAAAAAAGAAAAAAAGAAAAACAGCCAGGTATGATTGCATGCACCTTTAAACCCAGTACTTGGGAGCACAGGCAGGTGGTTTATTTTTGAGTTCCAGGCCAACTAGGATTTCATAGCAAGTTTCAGGCCTGCCAGGGCTACTTAGAATGACCCTGTCGAAAAATAAAAATGATTTAAAAAAAGAGATAAACATAGTCACTGGAAGGTTTTAATTATTGATGTGTTTTTTATTTCTCTTCTATAACTCTAGTGGGATTAGCACATTATTGCTTAGACATTGTCACTTTTGAGTCAGAGCATATAATTAGTACTATGAGGTAGAAGGACAACAAAAATGCCTCCTGTGTTCATGGTGATTTTAATAACTCTGACATCCTTTTCCTGTCTTCTAGTACTGACTTTTTTGACAAGGATGGAGTCATGAAGGACATCAGGGCAATTTATCAGGTTTATAATGCACTTCAGGAGAAAGTACAGGTAACTGGTGTTTCTATCTTGTTATATTGCTCAAATCCTACTTTTTGTTTTTTAAGTATATATCTTTTAACTGACAAATGAATAGTTATGGTTCAAAAGTCATAATGGGGGTCTGGAGACATGGCTCAGCGATTAAGGGCACTGACTGCTCTTGAAGAGGAGCCAGGTTCAATTCCCAATACCCACAGGGCAGCTTATAACTATCTGTGACTCCAGTTTCAGGGATCCAACAACCACACACAGACAAATGTACACACAGGATTTTAACAAAGTAGCCGGGTGGTAGTGGCGCACGCCTTTAATTCCAGTGCTTGGGAGGCAGAGGCCAGCCTGGCTTACCAGAGCTAGTTCCAGGATAGGCTCCAAAGCTACAGAGAATCCCGGTCTCGAAAAACAAAACAAAACCAAAAACAAAAAAGTCAAAAGGCAGAATGGACTTTGCTAAGATAATGTCAGGTGTCAGAAGGCACAACTGCAAAGGGGTTATAAGTGTTTTAAGAAGCAGCATTAATAAATTACTTCAGCGTCTCTACTTCAGTACACGAGGCAGGCTTTGTAGACTGACATCTGGTATTTCTGCTAGAGAAGGAATGTGCAGTGGAAAACAGCTCTTTGTCCCAAATTCATGACCATGGCCTTTCAGCCCATTAGCACTAGCCAAACGACTTCTAACTGGTATCACACATTACCTTCCTGAGAGGGCCAGCTCTCATAGTGGTTATTGGTAACTGAATTACATACATGCAAACTCAACTCTGAAACTTACATTCTTTTCCAGATTTCCCTTATAATTATTTTCAGTTAAATAAATCTGTCTTATCTGTTTTTTTAATTTTATACACATGGATATTTTTGCCTGCATGTATGGATGTTTCGCCTGTGTGTCTAGGTATTTGCCATATGCAAGCAGTGCCCATGGCAGCAAGAAAAGGGCATCAGATTTCTTGGAGCCTGAGTTACATACATGGTTGTGAGTCACTATGTGGGTGCTGGTAATCAAACTTGAGTCCTTTGGAAGAGCAGCTTGTGCTTTTAACCTCCACGCCATCTCTCCAGCCCATCTTACCCGTTCTTAATTGTTGGTTAGAAATGAATGTTGAAAACATCTTGGGTTAAGAGCACTGACTGTTCTTCCAGAGGTCCTTAGTTCAATATCCAGCAATCACATGGTGGCTCACAGCCATCTATAATGAGATCTGGTGCCCTCTTCTGGCATGCAAGCATACATGGAAGATGGAAGGAAGGAATGATGTATACATAATAATAAATAAATCTTTTTTTTTTTTTGGTTTTTTTTGAGATAGGGTTTCTCTGTGGCTTTGGAGCCTGGGCTGGAACTAGCTCTTGTAGACCAGGCTGGTCTTGAACTCACAAAGATCCGCCTGCCTCTGCCTCCTGAGTGCTGGGATTAAAGGTGTGCGCCACCACCGCCCGGCTTTTTAAAAATATTTTTATGGTTTATTTAACTTTATTTTATGTTCATTGGTGTGAAGATGTCAAATCCCCTGCAACTGGATCTTCAGACAGTTGTGAGCTGCCATGTGGGTGCTGGGAACTGAACCCAGGTCCTCTGGAAGAACAGTCAGTGCTCTTAACCACTGAGCCATCTCTCCAGCCCCTAAATAAATCTTTAAAAAGAAAACATCGTGTTCCAGGCTTATCTTTTATTCTTCCTTCCTTTGTAAGCTAGACTGGTACCAAAAATTCACTCTTTGATCCAATAAAATTGATTAAGCAAGGGAAGAAATTCAATTTTTCCCACCCTAGCCTTTTAAGAGACCTTTAAGCTGAATTGCACCATCATTTTTTTAAAAAAATATATTTTATTTACTTTTATTTCATCTACATTGGTATTTTGCCTGCATGTATGTCTATGTCTGTGTGAGGGTGTTATATATTAGAGTTAGAGACAGTTTTAAGCTGCCATGTGGGTTCTGGGAATTGAACCCAGGTCCTCTGGAAGAACAGTCAGTACTCTTAACCACTGACTCATCTCTCCAGTCTGCACAATTATCTTAAAATGATTAAAATTAAGAAAGCAAGTTAGTGATTAATAACAGTCCAATGGGGCTGGAGAGAGATGGCTCAGTCAGTAAAGTTCCTGCTACAAAAGCATTGAGAACCTGAGTTGAGCCCCAAAACCTGCATAAAAAGACTGGGCATGGGCTGGAGAGATGGTCAGCAGTTAAGAGCACTTGGTGCTTTTGCAAAGGACCAGTGTTTAATTCTCAGCATCTTATTGGGTAGCTCACAACTATCTATAACTCCAGCTCCAAGAGATCCAACAGCCTCTTCTGACTTCCAGGGCACCCACACAAGAACACAGAAACACATAAATAAAAATAAATCTTAAAAAAGTTGGCCATAGTAGCATACACCAGCATCAGAGAGGCAGAGACAAGGGTTACTTGATGAACCAGTGTTGTCTATTCAGTGAACTCCACGCTAATATGTCCTATAAATCCGGCAACCTGAATTTGATCCCTGGAACACTCTCAAAGGTGGACTGACTCCACAAAGTTTTCCTCTGAGCTCCACATGTGGTCATGGCACATGTGCACATGCACACACACACAGAGTTATTATACAGAACCAGTCATACACACACATGCTAATTATGGACTTACTATTTTTTTTTTTTTTTTGAGGCAGGGCTTTCTTTTCTGCCCTGGCTATCTTGGAACTTGCTCTGTAGACCAGGCTAGCCTCAAACCCAAAGGCTTCTGCCTCCTGAGTGCTGGGTTTAAAGGTGTGCACCACCACCACCTAACCAACACTTATTAATTTTTTTTAACTTATTAAGTATGTGTGTGTGAGGGTATGTCGATGTGAATTCAAGTGCCCACAAAGGCCAGAGAATTCTATTGAACTCAGTTATGAGTCACAGTGGGTGCTAGGAACCAAACTCAAGTCCTCTTCAAAACAGTCCCACTTTTAACCACTGAGCCATCTCTCTAGCCCCCTAATGATAGTAAGTTTTTTTAAGATGTCTAAAACTGACTCCTCTGTGTTGATTGATATAATGTAGCTTCTAGGACACAGCCTTTAAAAAAATAAACCAACAAACTGAAGAAGTGACTCGGTGGTTAGGGTGTGCTTGCTATTCAAGTGTGAGGACTAGAGTTCAGATCCTAGTGTCCATGTAATAAACTGGACATGGTGCTGTGCATGCATAGTGGGCAGAGACAGCTTCCAGTCTAGCCAGAAAAACACAGGAGCTCCCTGTTAGGGAGAGACACTTTCTCAAAGGAATGAGTGACATAGGGAGGTCTTGTCTCATAAAGAAAAGTGGGGGAACTTGGCCCTGCTCTTGTGGGCACTCAAGACTGCTCTGCTTACCTGTTTGCATTTAATTTGATGACGTCAGTGTCTGGTGACCTTGGAGGCCAGAAGAAGGTGTGGATCTCTTGGGAGCTCGGGTACAGCTGTTGTGAGCCTGCTGGGAATCAAACCTGGAAGAGCAGGAGCCAGTGCTCTTAACTGCAGAGCCATTTCTCCAGTCCCGTTTTTCCTGGGATTGTAATAAGGCTGAATTTATAGATTACCTCCTGCCTAGTTTGAAGCTAACCTTCTTGTATTTTCTTCCCTCAGGCAGTATGTGCAGATGTAGAAAAGAGTGAGCGAGTTGTTGAATCTTGTCAGGCAGAAGTGAACAAATTAAGAAGACAAATCACTCAGAAGAAAAATGAAAAGGAACAAGAAAGAAGTAAGCTTCTGGCTGAGTCTCCCATTCCATATCAGAAAAGTGGCTTTGTTCATTGGGGTGGGATACTGTGGACTGAACATAGACTTTCCTACATGCTAGGCAAGTACTTCACCACTGAACTACAGACACTCCAGCCCCCTTTTTACATTCATTTAATTTTATATTTATCGTATACACTGTCTCACTATGTATCCATGATAGGTTTGAGACTCCCTTGAGATTACAGGTATATGCTTCCATGCCTGATGAAGATTGGTTTTTTCATGAGATCCACATGACCCTACTTCCTTAGTGTTGGGATTAAAGTCATGAGCTACCATGCCCAGCTTTACTTTTTATTTATTTTCAGGTTTGTTTTTATTTGTTTGTTGTGAGCGCCAGTTGGGAGGTCAGGTTGTAGGAGTTGGTTCGCCAGTGTGTGTGCCCAGGGATTGAACTCAGGTTGTCAGGCTTGGAGATCAGGGCCTTAATCTGCT
Organism: Dicrostonyx torquatus; assembly: GCA_028555095.1. Taxonomy (NCBI): domain Eukaryota; kingdom Metazoa; phylum Chordata; class Mammalia; order Rodentia; family Cricetidae; genus Dicrostonyx; species Dicrostonyx torquatus. The sequence goes on along the minus strand of JAQHUG010000016.1, from coordinate 1,233,458 downwards.
GCACCATCTCACTGGCCTTACTTTTTATTTTTGAGACAGTAATCGTAAGTTGCCTAGACAGGCTTTGAACTTACTGTATGGTCCAGATGGGGGATCAAACTTGTGATCTTCCTGCCTCAGTCTCCAAAGTATCTAGAATTTTTGTTTTGGGGCTTTTGTTTGTTTGTCTGTTTTTAGATACAGGGTTTCTGTATGTAATCCTAACTGTTCTGGAACTCTGCTCTGTAGACCAGGATAGCCTTTAACTTAGAGATCCTCTTGCCTCTACTGGGATTAAAGGCATGTGTCACCATGTCTAGCTCAAAGTAGCTAGAATTACAGGTCTTGCTACCTGGGTAAACTATTCACTACTTTAATTATTAGATCATCCTTTCAGTGACATGAGGCCATTCCTCAAGCCTTCCCTAATCCCCATGATTATGAGGAAGGGTTTCATACATCCCAGACTGGCCTTGAACTTTGTGGCTGAAGATGACCTCAAATTTCTGATTCTCCTGATTTTTTTCTCCCAAGTACCAGCACCACTACACTTTTATGTAGTGGTAGCGACTGAATCCCAGGCATTGTGCATGTTAAGCAAGCCTCTACCCACTGAGCCATAGCTTCAGTTTGGCATAAATCCTTCTGTACTAAGCAAGTACCATGTTCACGTGATGGAGGAAGGACATTTCCTTCTCATTAAGCATTTAATGAGAAGTGCTTTCTCAAGTTTCTGAAACTGAAACGAGGACCAAAGAGAAAAGCTGAAGCAGAAGTTAGAACAGGTCTAAAATATTTGGTGCAGATTTTTGCATGTATTGACAATATTATCTATTTCTAGCAACTGTGATAATTGCTACCATACTAACTATGGCATACTGCACATACCAGGATGGTGTCTTATGTTCATTATAGACTCATAACTTGAGGCTGGGGGTGGTGGTGGCAACGCACATCTTTAATTCCAGCACTTGGGAGACAGTGAGTTTGAGGCCAGCCTGATCTATAAGAGCTAGTTTCAGGACAGGCTCCAAAGCTATAGAGAAACCCTGTCTCAAAACCCTCTTCCCCCCTAAAAAAACCCAAAAAACTCTGGGGTTGGAAAGATGGCTTAGCAGCTAAGAGATCTTGCTGCTCCTGCAGAGGACTAAGTTGGTTCCCAGCACTCAAAAAGGGCAGCTCACAACTACCTGTAACTCCAGTTCCAGAGGATCCAGTACAGACAGAAATACACATTAAAAGAAAAGCAATATGGTATTTGAAAGGATCGTGTCTTAGGAATGTTCCATTTTCATGGGACTTGTAAAGGTGGTGAGAATGGTTTTCAGTGTCAGCTGGTAGACCTAAATTTTTGAGCACAGTGGGAAACAGGTGGACAAATTAGCACATAATTTAAAGTAACAAGCCTATGTTTTACATCGTGGGGCTACTACTGCATCCAATTGCCTGATTTTCAACTGTTTTGGTTTCTGGTTTTGTTTTGTTTTGAGACAGGGTCTCACTGTGTAACCATGGTTGGCCTGGTACTTGATATACAAATAAATAGATGTATAGAAAAATCATTTATAAAACATTAGCAACAATCACTTCATACCTTTGCTGGTCATTTCCAAAACACTCAGGTTGACCATTTATTGAGTGGAAGTAAAAAGCTGTGAAGATACAGAACTTGCTAAAAAAAAAACATTCTTCCTGTTTCTGTGCAGGATTGCAGCAGGCCCTGTTAAGCAGACAGATGCCATCTGAAAATCTGGAGCCAGCATTCAGCCCTCGGATGCCCTATTCTGGGTTTGCAGCCAAAGGGAGAAGTACTCTAGCAGACACCGAGCCCTCTGATCCTCCCCCACCTTATTCTGATTTTCACCCAAACAATCAAGAAAGTACTCTGAGCCATTCTCGCATGGAAAGGAGTGTCTTCATGCCTCGGCCTCAAGCTGTGGGCTCTTCCAACTATGCTTCCACCAGTGCCGGACTGAAGTTCTCTGGAAGTGGAGCAGATCTTCTTCCTTCCCAGAGAGCAGCTGGAGACAGTGGGGAGGAGTCAGATGACAGTGATTATGAAAATTTGATTGACCCTGCAGAGTCCCCTCATAGTGAATACTCACATTCAAAGAATTCACGGCCCGTGACACATCCTGATGAGGACCCCAGGAACACTCAGACCTCCCAGATTTAAGTAAACAAATGACACTCTCCACTTGGCACTGCTTTTCTTAATGGCTTATTGAGAGTTTGTTGAGGACTTAATCTGTGGGGAGAACTGCTTTCTCAGATGCCGTGGCTCCCGAGTGGAGCACCCCATGCTCAGAACCCCCAGAATCCTCTGTCCACTGGTCCTCACCTCTGGGTGCAGTGCATGGGTTCACAGCAGAATCATTACGATAATCAAATTGTCCTAATTCTGGTGCGATTCATGGATGTACTAGTAAATTTAGGCAGAATGAAACTCCTCAGTGTAGTCTGTTCTTTAAATTGGAGATCAGAGACTAAGCACAATTAGTCTATAAATACTCTACAAGTCAGAAACTTACCTCTGCACTATCATGCCTTGAAATTTGCTTTTTCAAAGGGAAATGAGTTTAGCAGCAGCCTTCAAAGAACTTTCTATGATGAACCAAATTCATCTTTGCCAGAAAATAAATTTTGTTAATTCCAAGAAGCCTGATTGGAACAAGTCAGACACTGCTTCTCCTGTCTGCATGACTTTGTAAGATGAGAGAGAGGGCTTTGTCTCAACCTTTTTCTACTAGCCTGATATGTATTGTCACTTAAAATGGTTGCCTTTTTAAAAATGTAGAAACACTAATCCCCAGTGAGTACTCATCCAGATCAATGTCACGAAGTCAGTTCCTTTTCTTCTGGTGTCCGGCAGTGACTGCTGCCCTGCACCAGCACCGTTGGCCTCTGTTCTGGAGTCTTCGAGGAAAGCTACACGGCAGTGGATGGCAAGAAGGAGTGAGATGCCAGGCCTGAGTCTGTGGTGAACAGATCACAGACGCAGTGGATTTAGCTGATTTCCTGTGTAAGACATGCAATGCACTTAGGTCTAGCAGATCCGGGGCTGGATTTGTGGAGGAAAGACATTTTTAAGAACATATCCAGGAATCTTGGTGAATAAGATTTGCTTCAATGGTCTGAATAACCCCCCCCCCTTTATTAAGTTGCCATTTTGGGAATAATTGCAGGTGTGTGGAGACCACTGGGATGCACTTATGTTTTTATTTAATTACTGCTTGTTTTCTAGTTTTGCCCAGAATGTGTGAAACCACTAAAACCATTTTAGAATATATTGGGCTACTGGATTGGAAATGGCAAGACCTACCATTCATGGTGGTCAATCAGCCCATGATGCTTGTTGCTGAACTGCCTTTCCTTGGACTAGTTAAAACATGTAAGGATGAAGAGGTCATTAAAAGGCTTAAAATCTGGTTCCAAAGGATTCATTTCGTTTTATAGCAATGTTTACTCATAAGCTCCAGCTCCCAGGCTCAGACAGTAGATACAGGCTTAGAAATGAGATACTGGACTGCCCTGCTTTGGTTGTGCCCCAGGGTCTGCATTGTAACTGCTGTCCTGGTTTTGCTGGGCTTACACCACTGCCGTTTGATTTGAATGTTGAGGGTCACTTTATCTGCAGTGCGTTCCAGCTTTTATCAGCTACCTATTAGCGGCTTCAGCACGGTATGAACTCCAGTTTTTTAAAGTGCCATCGCCATCTCCTCTGTTCAGATTTTGACATTCAGGAAAATATTCTTATTTTTATGCCATACTGAAATATACAGTGTATATCTGACAAAGCAGTTAAATGTGACAATAAAAACTTATTTAATCATGATACATTATTTTAGTGTCTGTCTCAGCACCAGCATGTTCCTGCTTCAGTAGTTATTGTCTCTTGGATAGGTTTTATTTTTTTAAGACTTTTTGTTTATGTGTATGTGGGTGCATGTATGTGCATTTGTGGGTATAGCTGCTAATGAAGTCTAGAAGAGGACATCAGGTCCTCGGAAGCTGGACTACAGATGATTGTGAGCCTTCAGTGTAGGCACTGGGCACTAAAGTGATTCGTTTGTAAGAGCAACAAATACTCTTAACCACTGAGCCGTCTCTTCAGCCCTTTCTAGGTAGTTTTTTTAAAGGGCATTAAAACTTGTTCTCAGTCTACAAAGAGACCTGTCAATCTGGCTTTAAGAGGAATGTAAGAACACAACTTTGTAAAATGTTCATGTTGATTTGGAGAAAATGAGAACCAAGCTATCTAGAAAAGTACCCAAGGTGGATAAGCTGCAGTCTGGAGGTCTCCGATGGCATCTACCCACAAGAGTTGCTCTTGTTTGAAGTGATTGTTCAGCCCAGGTCACCAACAACTGAGAAACAGAACCTGGTGCTCTGAGAGTATTTTAGGATATACGGGCTCTCTCCAGACAGGGCCAGCAAATGTGTCCTGGACTTTGGGGAGCTGTTGCAGTTGAGCTATGTGGTTTTCAAACCCAGGGTGTACAATTCTGGGTGAATGTGATTAAACGTTGTAATTGGTGTTTCTGAAGTAGTGCCAAAATATAAAACTGGAAATATCATCCCAAAATATTCAGGATTTATATTTTTAAATGCCAGGCAGTAAATCAGGTGATACTAATTGCTTTTTTGTTTTTCAAGACAGCGTTTCTCTGTATAGCTTTGGAGCCTGTCCTGGAACTCACTCTAGACCAGGCTGGCCTTGAACTCACAGAGCTCTACCTACCTCTTCCTCCCAAGTGCTGGGATTAAAGGCAAGCTCCACCACCGCCTGACTCAACACTAATTACTTTAATCAAATAATTTTACTAAGGAGGTTAAAAAAGGCTAGTGAGGTGACCCAGTTGGTAAAGTGTTTGCTTATAGAGCTTATACAGCCTGAAGACCCAAATTCAATCCCCAGAATCCATACAAAGGTGGACAGAGAGTGGTCTCCACATAATTATCATCTAATCTCCACCCATATGTCATGGCACTCGTGTCCACACATCATGCACAATACAATAATAGTGTTTCATATTTTAAAAAATGGTCAAAACTGGGATGGGCGGTGATGGCGCATGCATTTAATCCCAGTACTTGGGAGGCAGAAGCAGGCGGACCTCTGTGAGTTTGAGGCTAGCCTGGTCTACAGAGCAAGTTCCAGGAGAAGACAGTTACACAGAGAAAACCTGTCTTTTGTTTTGTTTTTTGAGATGGGTTTCTCTGTAGCTTTTGAAGCCTGTTCTGGAACTTTCTCTGTAGATTAAGCTGACCTCAAACTCAGAGATCCACCTGTCTCCGCCTCCTGAGTGCTGGGATTAAAGGTATACACCACCACTGCTCAGCAAGAAATCCTGTCGGGGAAAAAAGAAAAGAAAAAAGTTCTCAGTACGAAAAGGTGGCTTGGAAATGCTAAATGAGAAAGCACAGGTTTTCAGATAAGTATGATCTGATTTTTATGGAGAGAAATTTATATGGGATTGTTCCTTGAGGGAAAAGTCTGGAAGGATATTCACTTAAGTAACAGCAGTGTTGTTGGTAGACTGAAAATAAGGGTGATCTTTCTTCTTTCTCCTATTTTTTGCTTATTAACTTAAAAAAATTCTTATTAATTTGGTTTTTTTGAAACGGTCTCACTTTTAGCCTGGCTGGTAAAACTCTTTATGTGGACCAGGTTGGCTGATACTGTGCCCAGCGTTTTATTAGTATGTGTGTTGGGTGGGTGACCGTGTGCACAGTGCCTGCGGAGGCTAGAGGGGCATTCGTTCCCCTGGAGCCCAAGTGAGTGCTGGGAGCCAAACTGGGGTTCTTCTGCAAGAGCCGTGCGTGTTCTTAACCCTTGCGCCATCTCTCCATCCCCTTATTTACACTTTCTGAACTTTTCACAGTAATTGCTTTTGTCGTAAGTCTTCAGAAGTGGTGATCCTTTCGCACATGCCACCCTTAGGGTGACTAAGAACAGTGTGTGTGAGTCTCTGGTTTCCTGAGAGATGTGATTCTTATCCTGTCAGCCTTCCGGGAGCAGCTAACTTCCTGGTGCTCAGTCTTTTGTCTCCCTCCTGGAGAAAGGCACCTGTTCACATTTTATTTCATTAGCACTGATATTTTTTTCCCTTAATAAGTCTGAAACCAACTTAACTTTCCTTAGTTTAGAATTGTTTCCTACAGGTCCAGACTCCCAGAGACCAAAGGTGAGGAGGCCAGACAGGTTTCATTCCTCTAAGACACAAGCCACATATGTTTGGGGAGACTTAGAAAGAATAATTTCCTTGATTTATGTGTGTGTGCATGTTCATGTGTGTATGTTCATTTGTGTGTCATGCATGCATTTCCTTGATTATGTGGATACTCTCTTTGCAGGACTCTGTCTTCTGCCTGCTGTTGTTCCTTAGTGTGGTGAACTTCAGTGTGTTAAGTATCAGGAGGTGCAGAGCGTCAGTCTCTTTAGTCTGGTCCCCATACAAACAAGTCTGGAAGGTGTTTGATTCCAAAACAAACATTTCCTTGTTAGGAACATTTGCTGTGGCCAGCTCACTGTGGTTGACAGAGCTGGGAGCATTAGGTCTCAACGGCAAACAGATATGGTTTAGTTGTATTAAAACGTGGGTCACCCAAAAGACCTTTTTGACAATTTCAAATCAGGTGTGTGGGAGTAAAGAAACAGGAGCTGCTCCCAAGAAACAAGCTCAGGGTCCCTGGCTCACGGGAGATGGGCAGTTAGGAATCAGAGCTTATGCAACTTGATGCTTTGAAAGAGTTTCCAGTCTGGAACAAGGCTACCCATTGTTTGGGAGTCAGCTCAAATGTCTCCTTTAGAAAACCCTTCTGAGTCCCCAGGTGGACTGTGTAACCCAAGTGTCATGCATATGTCTTGGTGCAGTCACTACCCAACACAAGGCAGACTGAGAATTAATATGTCTCACACTGCGGTAGGTGGTGATGCCCTAGACAGCAGAATAGTGATCAGAGCATCTCTGAATTCCCAGGACCTGAAGCAGACTGCATGCCAGGAAACACAGGTTTCCTAAAGGAAACAGGTCCTCTGTTAAGAAGGAGTCAAATAAAATCCCGCAGATACATACACTTGCTTAGAAAAATGAGGCGGGAAGACGGAGATTAGTTACCAGCCGGGAGATGCTGGTGAGAACTGGGAGATGCTGGCGAGAACTCTCTGGGCTGGCAAGATGGCTCAGGTGAGTGAAGGCACATGTCACACATACCTGGTGACCTGAGTGTGAGCCCCAGGACCCACATCAATGTGGAAGGAAAGAACTGACTCCACAGAGTTGTCCTCTGACCTCCACTGGGTGCTGCGCCACACACAGGTGTTTGAGCACACACACGAACATCATGCACATACACCGTACACACCTGTAGCTGTTCCTTCCCTCCTGGGTTATGTGCCCTGGTCGCACATGACAAGATAAACCCGTCTCTTCATGTTAGTTTTGTCAGGTATTTCACCACAACAAAGAGACAAGAAATATACCAGGTTTTAGTCAACTAAATCCCTAAATATACACGATCACCCCCACACGCAACTATTTCAGACCCGTCCACCCTACTCACAGCTGTCCACAATTCAAACGGAGTTCAGCTGGTGTCTTCAACACCCCACCGTAGCAATGGAGGACTCCTTTTAGGCAGTACAAAGAACTCCAAATTGGACTGAGGAGACCAGTCAGAAATACGCAATGATTTTGAGCAAAACACATCTTCCACAGGCACAGTTTCCCACTCTGCAAGAGCAAGAGGTAGCCATCGTGGCTTGATACTATTCTTTCCATGTGGAAAGTTCTAGATGATGGCAATGTAGTATACCCAAAGAACTCAGAACCAGAGAATCTGGTAGAGTACTTAATTTCCTTCTCCTTCCTCTTGATCCAGCATTTAAGGTCTGGATTTTTTAATTCTGCATCAGAGGCCAGGACTAATCTGTCCTTCTAGACTCTGTGGTTTTGCCAACAATGTAGTCCCACTCCCAGGATCTTTTTCAGCAGGTCCTGAGAGAGGCAGTCATAGACTAACAAAGTAAAGTCCCAGGCACAGTCTGGCATGGAGCAGAAAGATAGTTTGAGTCTACAGAGGGTGGCTTTGTGAGCCCACACATTTATTTATTCTTTGAGCCTTTACTTACAGGCCTGTTGCATTTGGCACTGTAGAATGGAGACCTCTCCATGTGTCTCTCAAAAGACCACCCGCTCTGGGCTGTGGTGGTGCAAGCCTTTAATCGAAGCACTCAAGAGTCAGGCAGATCTCTCTGTGAGTTCGAGGCCAGCCTGGTCTACAAAGAGAGATCCAGGACAGCCAGGGCTGTTACACAGAGAAACCCTGTCTTGAGAACCAAAAACAAAGGCCATTCACTCCTCATTCTAGTGGTAGATGCCTGACCCAAATTAAGCCAACCAGAATCTAGAAATTTGAAAAGCTATATAAAACCTCAAGGTGGCTGGAGCTGAATCACAGGGGTGGGGCCCAAGAGGATCTGCTTCTGAGGTCTCTAACATGCCTGATAGAGGATGCCACTCAGTGTTCCTCCAGCAAACTCTTTTATCCCTGCCGGTCTGTTTCCTCTGGTTCTACCCAGAGCACACTGTCTTCTAGAGAAAGTGACAGGAAGTTCCCACTCTCAGGCAGGCTGTCTCTTCACCTGAGAGCCAGTGGATGTGCCCAGAGCCTCCGAGGACAGTAACTCTCGAGCAGTGCTGTCACTTAGTCCTGCTGGCTTTCTGCTCCCAAAGCTGGTGACCCCACCCATTTCCCTGTATTTTTAGCAACTGTGCAGTGTTGATTGAGAGGTTTGGGACCTCTAAAATATTTGGGAATTTTCCAGAGCCTCATATATCCTAGGCTGGTCTTGAACTCAATTTATAACCAAGGATAATCTTGAACTTCTGATCCTCCCACCACCACTTCCGGAGTGCTGGGATCACAGACGTGCACCACCACACCCAACTAGGGATGGAACAATGGGTTCATTCCATGCATGCCCAAGCAAGCACTCTATCGACTGAGTCAGAGATCCAGGCCTCCTTACCCCTCTTTTTTAATTAAAAAAATTATTTATGCATATGAGTGTTTTGTTTGCATAAATGTCTGTGTACTGCTTGTATGTCTGTGCACCACATGTGTCCTTGGTACCTGTGGAGGTCAAAAGAAATTGTCAGATCCTCTGGGACTGAAGTTACAATGGGTTATAAGCTAGTATGTGGGTGCTGGGAACCTAACCTGCCTCCTCTGTAAGAGCACAGTGTTTTTGTTTTTGTTTTTGTTTTGTTTGTTTGTTTTTAAGACAGGGTTTCCCTGTGTAGCCCTGGCTATCCTAGAACTCACTCTGTAGACCAGGCTGAGCTCAAGCTCAGAGATCCTCTTGCCTCTGCTTTGGCATGCCCCACTACTGCCTGTCTGCAACAAGCGTTATTTAACAGGTGAGCCATTTGCCCAACCCCAGCCCTTTTTATTATTGTTTTTAGGATCAGGCTGGCTTTGAATTCCCAGTCCTTCAGCCACTGCCTCTTAAGTGATGGGATTATAGGACTGCATCATCACACTCAACCCAAAGGCTTAGGTATTTCCATTCATGGCAATGATCTGGAAGTTTGCCTTGCCCTGCCTGGCTACCATCAACCCAGGTACAAGTCCCCGGGACTCAACCTCTCTCTCCTGTGGTTGTATCATTTCGAAAGCTATGGTTCCTTGAATGGTAGCCACTCAGTAGAGTGACCAACCTCCTATCTCCCAGTCATACCAAGGACATCTCAGTTTAGCATTGCAAGCAACATGTTCTCAAGATGATTAACCATCTGACCTCAACTGAACTCAAAGAACCAGAGAGTGTGTGTAGGATGGCTTTGTAGGAGGAAGCTGGTTAGCACCCTTTAATAGCCCATTCTTCCTTGGGAGAGGCTGGGAAAATGTTGGCACTCTGGGTCGATTGGAGCTAGGAAAACTATGTCAAATATATTCTTTCATAGTCTTCATTGATGAGAAGAAACAAACATGCACCCGCAAACAGTAACATCCAGTTAGAAAATATCTCAGGTGGGCAGTCTTACAGGAGTGGGCAGGAGGAGGGGAGAGAAGTTAGTACTGGCCTCGTTGGCAGTGTCCTAAGCCAATGGCCCACCAGGTAACTCGGACCCTCTCACCTGCCCCAGGTTTCTTTCTGCCCCGCCCCCTCCCTAGGCTATCAGCTATGGTCCAGCTTCCCTGCCTCCTGAGTACCCTGCTCTCACAAACACTAGCTGTCTCAGAGAGAACATCAAAATGTTCTATGATGATGAACATCATCATCATAGATGGGCCTCAGGGGCCATCTGGTCATCTGAACCTGGCCCAGGCCTAGGCAGTAGTATAAGAGAGCCTGGAGTAAGACTTGAGTTGAAATCCTAGCCCTGGGCTTTCCTTAATTATGTACCCTGGGACACTCCGCTCCCTATCTCTGAGCTCCATCTGTAGTCATAGATGGGTGATAATATTTATTTCAGAAGGCTGTGTTAAGTGGCAGAGTATAAGAGCTTGAAAACAAAGCCTAGAGGACCATAAATTGAGATTACTATTGTTCAGAATTAAGTTTTCCACCATGATGCCTGGTTTTACAGACCAGGACCAGCAGGGGGAGGTGCTGAGAGCCCTGTTCTCCCACAGAACAGGCCATGGGGGAGCATGGTGTAAGTGTGGGCGATGGCCAGCCACAAGCTCAGGGGACTTTCCTAAATTTTATCAGTTGGCTAGATTGCTCTCTCGGTGAGCTTGGTCAGAATGATAAAGGAAATGGGTCTAGATTCCTAGAACCCACAGTGGAAGGAGAGAACCAACCCCTGAGAGCTGTACTCTGATTCACACATGCACACACTAAGAGCAATAATAAATGAAGTAGGATAAAAGAAATATAGGCACAGATGGGGCTAAGCCAACACTGTCCAATAGAACCTTCTGTCCTAATGTTCTGCCTCTGCACTGTTTAATGCAATTTGGCTCAGGTCACATGGGCTACTGAGCCTGCAAATGTGCCTGGCAATTCTATAGATTAAAAAAAAAAGAGTTTTAGGGGCTGGGGATAGAGTCCTTGCATAGCCCACAAGAAGCCCGTGCTTTGTTCCCAGCACTGTGTAAACCAGGCACAGTGGTGCATGCCTGTCATCCTAGCACTCAGGACGTGAAAGAAGCATCAGAAGTTTAAATTCAGCTACACAGAAAATTGGCGGCTAGCCTGGAGTATGTGAGATACTGTGTCGAAATTTTAAAAAAAAGGAGGCAGGGGAGATGACTCAGTGAGTAAGAGTGCTTGCTGTGTGATCATGAGGACGTTACTTCGGATCCCCCAAAGCCATGTAAAAACACCCACGTATGCCTGGATGCAGGGGGATCATTGGGACTTGCTGGCTACCAGCCTGGCCCCAAAGCAAGCTCCAGATTCAGTGAGAGACCTTGTCTCAAGGAGATAAAGTGTAGAGTGGGGAGCAGGATACCCAATGTCTTCCTCTGGCCTCGGTTTATACACCTGCACACTCCCACACACCTTAAAATTTAATGCAATTTTCTTGAAGTAGTAATGTGGCCAGTGGCTACAACACTGGACAGCCAAGGATGCTGAGCACTTGCCTCTTGAGGGGACCAGAGAGGATGGTGTGCATCATGATGTACCCAATGTCACAAACCTGCTGAAAAATCCTGGAGGGAGCCTCCTGCCTCCCTTACAGCTGCTCTCAGTGAAGATGGACTCAGTGAATGCTAGCCCAGGAAAGGACAGCTTCTGCCCCAGATAGACAGAAACAAAAAGCAAGCAGAAGCATGTAAGTGTTCTAGAAGCCCCGCAGGGCTTGGCAGCCAGTTTAGGATATACGGCTGTCTTTGACCAGCCTGAAATGCCCTTCACAGTGTCCTGGCACTTCCAGGGCATACAGGCAAGAGCCAGACAAGAACAAAGGACCACAGTTGGGGCAGCTGCAACCTCTGGAACCCTCTATCCCCCATTAGCCCAGCTTGGACAGGGAAGGCCACCTTCAGTGTCGGTCAAGACCAGCTCAGCAGCTCAACAGTTTCCACCTGCGCCTTCCCTCAACCTGCCCACGCATAGACACCCAGGTGGAGGATCAAATTAATCCAGCTCTGTATCCGGAGGCTGGCACTCATATCTCCATGCACCAGTGAGGGTGGGCAGAGCTATGGGCAAGGCTGAGTGACATCCAAGCCCTCAGGAGCAGAGGTGGGTAGGAGGGAGTTCTGGCACCTCTTTCAAACCATCTGTTCCCAACCAAACCATGTGAGCACGTTGCAGTGTTCCAGGTACCCCGACACCAGACAGCTCCAGTATCCAGCCCCATTCCTTACCCTTCTGTGTTTCCTACCCCTTCCTTCTCTCTTCTTTTCTTTCCCTTCTCTTTTGTTCAAGTAAGTTTTTAATCGAGGTATATTAGTACAGAAAAAGACACAACTCATAAACATACGGAATTTTGCAGTCACCTTGGCTAGGTAACTGACCTGAAGATCAAAAAATGGAACACATAGCTGGAGAGAGGGCTCAGCAGTAAAAAGCACTTGTTCTTCCAGAAAATCTGGGTTTCCAGCACCCACATAGTGGCTCACAATCATCTGACGCTCTCTTCTGATTTCCCTGTGCACTAGGCACACAGGTGGTACACATACATACACACAGCAAAACACTCATACACGTAAATAAGAATTAAAAGAAATAGGGCACACTGTGCTTGAGAATTCCCCTTCCTGTCCCTTGCTGTCCATTACTCCCATCTTAGTTTGGCTTGCTATTCCTGTGACAAAACATCATAATCAAAAGCAGTTTGGGGAAGAGGGGAGAACAGGTTTGCTTCAACCAACTTCTGTTCCACAGCACAGTCCATCAAAGGAAGTAAGAACAGAAGCAGAAGCAATGGAAAGATGCTGTTTATTGGATTGCTCGCCATGGCTTGCTCAGCCTGCTTTCTTATGCCATCCACTTGCCCAGGATTAGCACCATCCACAATGGCCTAGGCCTTTTTTTTTTTGTAGCAATTCTATCAGACTGAAGAAGTTTTCTATAAACCTATCCCTAGTTTTAAATTTATTTCTAATTTATCATTATTATTTTAATTTTATCCATGGATCTATCTATATACCTATCTATTTTTATGTGTATGGGTGTTCTGTCTGCATGTATGTCTGTGCACCACATATAAGCAGTGCCCTTCATTGACGCATGAGCTAAGTGATCCACTGCTAAGAGTCATCCTGCAATTCACATTAATCCTCACAGCTATCTGCGTTCTTCTGCAGTGCCCTTAAAGATCAGAATAGGCTATTAGATCCCCAGAGTTGTAGCTGGTTGTAGGCTGCCATCTGGGTGCTGAGAATCTCTGGAAGAGCAAGCAGCCAGTGCTCTTAAACACTGAGTCAACTCTCCAGCCCCCAAATTCTTATTTATTATTTTTTAATAATTTATTTTTAGAGCTAGCACCCTGGGCTGGAGCAGAACTGAGACAGCAAACTCCATAGGAGCAGGTACAGGGGAGCAACTGCTGAGCGAGTGGGCCAGAGCCAGAGACTGCTGAGGGTCCAGGCATGAATCTGGGACCTTTGAGGGAGTAGACCAGAGCCAGGACCCCTGCCGGTCTGGGTGTGAGTCTGGGACCCCTGAGGGAGTAGGCAGGAACCAGAAACCTCTGCGAATCTGGATGTGAGTCTGGTACCTCCAAGGAAGAAGATCAGAGCTAGAGACCTTTGCAGGACCAACCCCAAGCCTCCACAGGAGCAGATCCAGACCAAGGACATTTACAGAAAAAGGTCTGAGCCAGCAACTAGACCACAACAGGACTAAGACAGCAAACTCCATGGGAGCAGAGAAAACCCCAGGAACACTGACTGACCTCCAGGAACATGGAGTGGCCAATAGGGTAACTAGAACCGTGGCACTGACTGTACCACGAGGAACAACCATCTGAGCCTTGGATCCACTAGCACCTAGAAGATTAATCACCAGAGTCACAGACAGCCCTAACCACACCAATTAGGGGAAAAGATGAGTAGACAAGGTAAGAACACATGCAACACCACAAAGAGCATCATGACACCAGTAAAATCTAGAGACCTACAACAGCAAGACTTGAACAACCAAATATAGATGAAGCAGAAGAAAATAACCTAAAAAATAACTTCAGGAGAATGTTTGAGACTCTTAAAGAGGGAAAAGAAATTTGCTCAAAGAAATAGAGGAAAAGACAAAAAATTGGAAGACATCAGCAAATCACTTAAAGAAAACCAAGAAAAAGCAATCAAACATATGAAGGAAACTATTCAAGACTTGAAAACCGAAATAGAGACAATAAATAAAACACAAGCCAAGGGAATTATAGAAACAGAAATCATGAGAAAACAATCAGGAACCACAAATGCAGACATAAACAGCAGAATACAAGAGATGGAAGAGAGATTCTCAAGCATTGAAGATACAATAGAGGAAATAGACTCATCGGTCAAAGAAAACATTAAATCTAACAAAATCTTAAC
>JAQHUG010000016.1:1196093-1207072 GCA_028555095.1 Dicrostonyx torquatus | reverse complement strand
ATCTCCTGAGTAATTTGGGAGCATGGGGACCTTGGGGGAGGGTTCAAGGGGGGAGGAGAGAGGCAGGGAGGGGAGCAGAGAAAAATGTAAAGTTCAATAAAAATCAATAAATAAAAAAAGAAACTGCACAAGGTGAGTATGTGTTCAGGGTGTGGCTGTAGCTCCATAGTGGAGTGCTTCTCAGCATGCACAAGTACCTGGGTTCAATCCTAGCCCCTTACCAAACACAGACAGAAAATCTGTGTTCATATGTTTGTACACACATGCAAATAATTAAAATGTCAACAAATGAAAAAAAAACCTCAAAGCAAGCAAGCAAGCAAACAAACAAGAATGAACCTACATCAGCAAACATCTCTCAGGCAGAATGTAGTAAATGGATTGTGATGCCTTCATCCTAGGACTATGATCCCGACTCCAACAAGTGATACCTATCTGATAATTACACACATAATGATAAGTAGAAAGATATGGCATCAAGTGAGAAAAAACATGGTACAGACGATGTGTTTAGTATGTTTTAACTTATGTAGAGAAAGCAAGCATGTTGGAACATGCATATACTTCCACACATACACATGAAGGCATTGCCAGGATTCCCTACTCCTGTGAGTTTGAGTTAGATGCACCAGTATTCTGGGAAGTCTCTTTCATTACTCTTTCTTGACCATTTGACTGGATTTGGAATCGCCTAGGAGACACACCCCTGGTTGTATCTTGGAGGGGATTTCCAGAGAGCTACCACTGAGGAGGGAAGAACCACCCTGAATGTCGGTAGCACCACCCAATGGGCTGGGGTTCAAGGCTGGATGAAAAGGGCAAAGGGAAAGTAAATGGAACATAGTGTTCCCTTCTCTGCTTCCTGGCCAGTCCCATGGATTGCTATATTCCTGCTGCCACACCTCCCACCATGGTGACCGTTTTCCTTTGAATTGTAAGCCGGAATAGACACTTCTCCCCTCAAGACGCTTCTGATCCTATATTTGGTACAGTAACGAGAAAATGAATACACTTCTTGTGATGGTTTATGTTGATCTGTGATGGTTTATATTGATCTCCGCGATGGTTTATATTGTTTGCCACTTGACAGAACTTGAATCACATAGGATACAAGCCTCTGGGATACCTACGAGCGGTTGTTTAGGTTAGGTTAATTGAGGTTGGAAAGAAGACCCACCTTTACTGTGGGTCCATGGGAAAAAGGAAAAAAACAGCATTCATGGCTCCTATTTTCCTGACTGTGGCTTCTGTGGGTGCAATGTGGCCAGCTACCGAAGGTTCCTGCCACCATGAATTCCTCATTATGATGGAGTGTCACCTCAAACCAAAAGCCACAATAAACCTTTTCTTCCTTAGGCTACTTCTAGACAGGTAACTGATCACAAAAACAACTCATACATTCCTCCTGACTCTAGGGATTGATCTCGGAGAGAACAAGTGTGAAATCCAGGCAGGAACTAAAACTCTACAGCCTCTCCATGTTTCACCCACTGAACCAAAGTGGCCTGACATCATAGGCTGTGTCTTCAGGGATGAGACTCTGTGACAAGGGCTGGGACTTTCGAAGGTGTCCTGCTATAGCAGATAATAGCAATGGGCAGGGGGAGAGGATCCTTTTCAGCCACATGCCCTTAACTGGGGACTGTGGCATCTTCTAGTCCCTCTTCTTTTTTCCCCATTTCTCACCATTCTCTCTTCCTTTTCTTCACTATTAGCTCCAAGCCAGGTTGGACTATAGAGAGCCTATCTTATAATAATAATAATAATAATAATAATAATAATAATAATAATAATAATCTGGGCGGTGGTGGCGCACACCTTTAATGCCAACACTCAGGAGGTAGAGGATCTCTGTGAGTTTGAGGCCAGCCTGGTGTACAAGAGTTAGTTCCAGGACAGGCTCCAAAGCTACAGAGAAACCCTGTCTCAAAAAAAAACCAAAAAAAATTAAAAAATTAAGAATTGAAAAATAAATAATAAAAAAGGCAGAGGGATGAAATAAATTGTCCTGTTTCTTCTATTGGGATATGGTAAATCTAATTCAATTTTATAATTTAAAGAGATATTACCTGCTGTGGTGGGGCAGGCCTTTAATTCTAGCACTTAAGGGATGGAGGCAGAGGAGAACAGGTGAGTTGTGGGTAGAATTAATGCTTGGTGCTATAAACCTAGTCAAAAGCTCATGGCTTGAGAGGTACAAGGTTATAGGGAGGACCCTACTACTGTTGCTTTGCTAAATAGGCATGTTATTACAATGGCTTTTTCTTTTGTTTTGTTTTTGAGACAGGGTTTCACTCTGCAGCCCCAGCTGTCCTGGAACTCACCATGTAGACCAGTCTGGTCTCCAGTTTAGAGATCCACCTGCCTCTGCCTCCTGAGAGCTGGGGTTAAAGCGCCACAACAATCCAGTGTTGTTACACTGTCTTTAAACCTATCTCTGTTCACACCCCTAGATTAGTGATGCTCTCAGTTTGGTCATAGAAGCTTCTTTTCCCAGCAGGTGAGGTTAGCGCAGAGATTTGTCATTGTTCATAGTGCTTGTTGAGTGCTCAGTCCTAAACAAGACATGACATCGATGTCATCTCTCCAGGACTCAGGGAGCTGCAGAAGAGAGGGCAGAAAGGATAGAAGAGTTGGGGTGGGGTGGGGAGAGGTCTTGGGGAACATTCTCTTCTGAGGGTGTCATGGCTGATGCCCCTTGCACTCACAGCAGCCTTGGTTACCTGCGTAACAACATTGTGCGGGTCCATGAATGTTCCATGAGAGGTGGGGTGGAGTCCGTCCTTCTGAGGACCTAGGGATAGTTAATAACGGCTCCTGGGGAGGAGGGAGTCATAGTCCTCAGTGGTGTAGTCACTGCTAAGTTGCCCTTGCTCAAGTAAATAACCCCACATCCATACTCACATTGGCAGCCCTAAAAGACAGGCAAGATATAGTGAAAAATTTTCTATGAAAAGAGTCTTATTTCATCTGCAAAATAGCAATGTAATTTTTCTTCTCTGGGCAAGATGACTCAGTGTTGTTTTCACAGAGAACCTGAGTTAGGATTCCAGAACTCACTTTTGAGGTTCTCAGCTGTCTGTAACTCCAGTTCCAGAAGCCCTGATGCCCTCCTCTGGCTTCTGTGAGCTCCTGTGCACACATAGTGAGCACATATACATTCAGGTACACATATATACACATAAAATACAATGAATAAATGAAACTGTGCACACAGAGTGAGCACACATACATCCAGGTACACATACATACACATAAAATACAATGAATAAATGAAACTGTGCACACAGAGTGAGAATACATACATTCAGGTACACATATATACACATAAAAGAAAACGAATAAATTTGGGGGTGGGGTTGAGACAGAGCTTCTCTGTGTAAAAGTCCTAGCTGTCCTGGAACTAGCTCTTGTTGACCAGGTTCTCCTGGAACTTACAGAGATCCACCTGCCTCTGCCTCCTGAGTGCTGGGATTAAAGGCATGCACCACCACGCCCAGCAAATAAATATTTTTTTAAAATGTCTTCTTTGAGCTGTGTGGTAGTGGTGCAGAGGCAGGTGGATCTCTGTGAGTTCCAGGCCAGCCTGGTCTACAGAGCTAGTTCCAGGACAGCCAGAGCTGTTACACACTGAAACCCTATCTCAAAAAAAGTCTTTTTTTTTGTATATTTTTGTTGTTATTTATTTATTTTTTTGACACAGGGTCTGCTGTGAAGATTGGGCTAGCCTGGAACTCATGCTGATCCTTCTGTCTGTAGACAGGCCCTGCCCCTCCACAGGTACTCCTTGAAGGCCCTGCCTCCTCGATTTTTGGTCCAAAGGCTCTTGGTTATCACCAGCCAGCTCTCACAGACCAGCTGTACCTGTGGGACAGGTCTCTTGTTCAATCCTGCCTACCTGGCTTCTTATACATCCTTAATGCTCAAAACAGCATTTGGGGCTGGTGACCATGGAGTCAGTTGGCCCTCCAGCTGCTTTCTTGTGTTCAGCTGCTATGAGGTCATGGGTATAACCTTCTGAAGATAGTGTTCCCCAAGACCTCTTCCCACCCTCCAACTCTTACATCCTTTCTGCCCTCCCTTCAGAGGCTCCCTGAGTCCCGGAGAGGTGACATCCATGTCATGCCTTGTTTAGGACTGAGCACTCAACAGGTTCTTGGTCTTAGTGCGATGACCAAATGATGAATCTCTGCATTAAGTCCCTTTCTGTCACATGATCCTGAGCAATTGGGTCAGGCAGACTTGTTTTATGTAACTTCTGTCTCTGAAGAAAGACAGGTGACTCTTGTCTCCCCTACCAGACAAAGGAATGGGACAGTCACATCAACAGTGGCTGAGTAAAACAAACTGGTTGTTCAGGCTGCCTCACTACCCACCCCTGCCACGAGAGAGAATGGGCAGGGAAGGGCTGTGGGCTGGGAGGCCTGGTGCCATGGTGCCTCTTCCCTCCCTGAGCTGAGGAAAGCAGCACTGCCGGTGCCTACAACCCTAAGGAGTGGGGAGCTTGCCAGAGGGGAGACTGGTAGCCCATCTTCATGCTGGTCTGAAGAGTTCCCCAAAAGAGCCATTGCTGATGAACTCGGGGAAGCTCTGAGGTAAGTCAGAGTCGGCTGGATGCCATCCCTGGAGGAGTATGCTGGTGGCACAGGAGCTGGAGGTACTAAGTGAGGTCAGCCTGAAGTGACTCACCTCCATCGGGGCCTGTGTGGTGTCAGGAGAAGTGAGCTTTGGAGTGGTGGCTGGGTCCTTACCGTTTATCCTAGCTTCAGTGTGTACCGAGGGAGACAGCAGTTACAAACCTGCTGTCACAGGAGGGCAGTAACAAAGGCGTGAGTGCAGAGCTAAGTAGGAATGCACCTTTTTTGTTGTTGTTAGCTTGTTTTGGTTTGGGTTTTGAGATAGGGTCTTGCTACATAGGCTGGCCCAGCTCAGGACTTGAAATTCTCCTGTCTCTGCCTCTTGCTTGCTGGGACTACAGGTCAGGTTTGTGACACCATGCCTTTGCTCCTTGTTCCTGTCCCAGAATGGGAGGTGCTGCAGGTAGCAACTAGCCAGTGGGGATGAGGATGGGATGTGTAGAACAGAGAAGATGGACCTCAGCTCCTCCAGCTCTCCTTGGGGGAAGCTTCAATTTGGCATGAAGTTATGGTTTACCTTGAAGCATGGCATGTTCTTTATTACCTAAAACGAGAGCTATTGCTCAACACCTGAAAACCACTGGAAGTATGTGGAATGTGCTACGTGTCATCTGGGAGAGGAGAACTGGCAGAGGAGCTCTGCACAGGGGGCAGAAGGCTCTTGGGTGCAGCCAGAACTGCGGTATACTTGCTGCAAGGTTGTGAACGTTGAGGGCCTGAGGATGTGGCTCAGTTGGTGGAGTGCTTGCTTAGCGTACACAATCCCCCAAGTAGGATACCCAGCACCGAATGAATCAGGCATGGTGGCCGATAATTCCAGCACATGGGAAGTACAGGAGTTCAGTCTTGACGAGTACACAAGCCCAGCTGCAAAAGAAAAAAAGAAAAAGAAATAGGGAAGAAAAGAAGAAAGAATAGAAAAAAGAGAAAAGGTTTCTTGGCATGAAGATGTGCACAACTGTAATCCCAACATCTGGGAAGTGGAGGTAGGAGGATCAGATAGATGGTCAAAGGTCATGCTAGGTATGGAAGTTTAAATGACAAATATTCCCCATAGTTTCAGGCATTTGAATACTTGGTTCCTAAGTATGTTGCTAGGGCTGGACTTTGAGAGTAAAAACCCGCCATCACTTCCAGTTCACTTTCTCTGCTTCATGCCTGTGGTTCAGTATGTGAGCTTCCTGTTTCTGCTGCCATTCCTGCCACTTGATGCCATGCCTCTGCTTTACCATCACGGACTCTGGAATTGTAAGCCAAAATAATATCTCTATTTCTTAAGTTGCCTTTGGTCATGGCAATTGAACACAGCAACAGAAAGGTAACTAAGAGAACTGAGTACAGAGCAAGATGGGGGGGGGGGGAGAGAAGGAAGAGGGGGAGAAAAAGAAGGCAGTTCCAGAAGGCTCTTTAGTTCTTATTTTTCCTTCAGAATTCAACTTAGAGTGTCCTTCTCTGAGGGCCTTCCTGCCAGGTTCCACGCTCACCTCTATAATGTGGGGTTTATCTGGACTCCAATGGCTTCCACAGCAAAGGCTACCTCTTTCTCCAGTGCTGAGCACACAGATGCTTCTGTCAAGGTAAAGAATGAAAAGAAATGAAGACAGCAGGTCTAGGTGAGAATCATCCCAAGATAAATTCTACAAGAACAACAATGACACTTGTCTCTACATTTTATCTAGATGGAACACTTACAACTGGATTTGACTGATTGTCAAATTAAGACCTAAGACCATAAACCAACTTTTTTTCCACTTTCATTGCCATCAAAATAGCCTAAAAAGAAGAAAGAACCCCACCCGTGGCTATCAGCTAAAGAGGAAGAATACTTTTCTGACAGTTTCTTGTTAGGAAAAATGCAGGATTTATGGCTAAGACCCTACTGTTAGTTCTAAATCAAAGTCAGGAACTGTTGGCAAGAGTTCTTTAGAAGACGGACACATATATATGCTACTGTGAAGAAGAGCACAGATGCATTGAGTTTAAGTCCATCCCCTTTATCAGAAGCATCCTTATGTAAACAGATAGTCCAGCATTGCCCTATGAATTAAAAGGGACAATTCTTTTCTATTTCCCCATTTTGAGATTTACTCTATTTTAGTTTTTGTATGGGGGTTTCATCTGTCTGTAAGCAGAGGTCTCAGAGGCCAGAGGAGGATGTCAGGTCCTCTGGAACTGGTGTTACAGATGGTGGTGAGTTGCCAGGTGGATGCTGAGAACTGAGTCTGGGTTCTCTGGAAGAGCAGCCAGTCCTCTTTATTGATGAGTCATCTCTCCAGTTCCACATTCTCTTCTGTTTATTTGCTTGTTTTTGAGACCAATTTCGTGTATCAAGGCTACACTTTGAACTTCTGATGCTATTTCCATGTACCAAATATAAAGATTATAGATATATGCCACCACACCGGGAGTGTGTGAAGGTCGGAGGTGGATGTCTAGTGTCTTCTTTCACTCTCTACCTTATTTTTTGAGAGCTGTTTCACCGAACTTGGAGTTCTCCAATTGTGCTGACCATAGGATCTTCCTGTCTTCATTGCCCCAGTGCTGTGGTTACAGATGCACGCTGTTATGCCTGGCTTTTATGTTGGCATGGAGTTCCAAACTCAGGTCTTCCTGCTGGCTCAGAAAACGCTTGACCAGTGAGCTGTCTCTTCCGCCGCTGACCTCCTTCTTTGAGACAGTCTCACCATACAGCCCAGACTGGCTTGGATGTCACGGTCTTGTCATCTCAGCATTTGAGCTCTAGGGGTACAGACGCTCACTGAAATGTCAGCATGGAGGGGGTAATTTCCCGTCTCTGCTTTTTTCCTATGTATACTTATCTCGTGCCTTTCTGAGAAACCAAAAGCCCCAGTTAAAAAAAAATGTATGCAATGCTCTTTTGAAATAAAATGAGCTTACTAATCACATCCATGATCACATTAGCCCATGTGCAGAAGCATATAATCCCGTATGTACAAGAGGCCTGGCAGATGTTATTATTATCTTAATTTAAATTTTATAGATGAAGAAACTGAGCTCCAAGAGATTAAGCAATATGTTCAAGTCACAAGAAGTAGGAGTGTTGCTTTCAAAGCCACCTCAGAAATCCTGCTTCCAAATTCTACGTGGACTTCTGTGACACCTTGGTACTCATCAGAATGTCCCAGAGGCAAGAAGTGGGAGTGTTTTCAAGACAGATAAGGTTACACAATATCTCAAAAACAAAACAAAACAAAAAAGAAACCAAAACAAAATCTAAACACTAACAACAAGAAAAAAAAGAAAAACTCAAAGTCTAATAATGATATATTAAAATAATGTATTTGTGGAAATATCTTAAAATCTTATCTGTAATTATCTCTCTTGTTTGCCATACATTGATGTTTCTTTTTTATTCATTATTGTCTTTCTAAATCTTTTTATTAAGAAATGAATAGTGGGGGTGGTGTAAGATTTAGTAGACAGTGTTTTCTCTGTAAGCATGAGGACCTGAGTTCAAATCCCCAGAACCCATGTAAAAAGCTGGCTGAGTAGGGCTAGGGAAATAGTTCAATGGGCAATTGTTTGCTTTGTAAGCATGAGGACCTAAGTTAAAATCCTTGTCATTCATATAAAATGCTAGGCACAGCTATGCATGCCTATAAAATCAGTATTGAAGGCTGGAGACAGGTAGATCCCAGTGGCTCCCTGGCCAGCCAACCTAGCCAAGATGGTGAGCTTCTGGACCTACCCGAGATGGTGAGCTTCTTGCTCACTGAGGATCCTGTCTCAAGGCAAGAAGGTGAAGTCCTGTTATGTTATACACGTGCACATACACCTGCACATCTACCTTCATTTAGCAGAAAGAGAGAGAGAGAGAGAGAGAGAGCTGGAGAGGTAATGACAGAAGTATTCCTAGGTTTACTGATCAGCCAGTCTATCCAATCAGCCAGACTTAGATTTAGTGAGAAAGACTCTGGGGTTTTTTTTCTTCTTTAAAAAAAGAAAGAAATGAATATTTGTCTTTTTTTTGTGTGTGATATGAAGGGGTGAACTCAGGACCAGGCTCCTTTGAGGCAAGTACTCTACCACTGAGCTATGTCGCTGGCCCAAGAAATGAACAGTCTTTTTCTTTGTTCCCCTAACAAGAACAGAGCTCCAGACAGTGAGCCCTGAGTGGGCAGTAGTGGTCCTGAGAAGCCAGGGTTGGGTGGGCTGTTTTCCTGGGCCCTAGATCCAATTTGAAAGGCCAGATACCAGGAATGTGCTAGCAGAAAACCAGAAATAAACACTGCCAGTATGTTGTCTGGACTAGGCCAACAAGAAGGACAATCAGAGTAGGAAATCTAGAAGCCTGACGAAGTCCACAGGGGAGGGAGACAAAGGACCACTCCCCTGGGCACGTGGGGGTGGGAGGATGCTACAGGCCTTGGCCAAGCATGATTAAATCAGTCCCATATGTGCCCACAAAAGGAGTTATTAATGTGCTGTCTTGACTGGTACAGCACTTACAATTGCAGGAATCCTGGGCAAATGAAATCACAGGAGCCATTGCTCTTCTTCGGCCTGAAAGACAGCTCTGTCTGCTACCCTATAAGGGACCATGTCCAACTGTCTTAGCAAACTCTGTAAACCCTGAGACCAGCATCAGTGACAACAGCAGTAGCCATGGCCTCAACGAGCCACAGATTGGCAGGATACAGAAGTACAAACTCAAGGCCAGCGAGTGATAAGGAGATCATGAAGCTGGCAGCAGTGGCTATAGGACAAAGGTCTCAAGCCACCCAGGACTCAGGGGCCCAACAGCATTTTCCAGCAGAGAGCTCTGTGTTTACTTTACCCTTTGGTGGCCCCAAGCCTGGTGCAGGCCCAGGCATGCAGAGCCTCGTCATAATCCCTCTGAACTTCCTGGACCCATTCCTTCTGTTGATGACATCTCATTCCTGTGTGGCAACACTGTTATTGGACTCCATTGTTCTGCATCTGGAGCCTTGTAAGAGCTGAGTCAGAATGCTTCCCTAGATGCCTGTCGATTCTTCCTTCCATCCCTCCTTCCCTTGCTCCCTCTCCCTCTCCTCCCTCTCTTTCTTTTTGGACAGGGTCTCATGTATCCCAGGCTAGCCTCAAACTCACCATGTACTGTTGCCTTCTCAAGATGTAGCCAGCACCATGTCACCCTGCATGCTGCCATGTTCCCCACCATAATAATGAATGGAACCTCTGAAATGTAAGCTGCTACCTCAATTAAATTTTTTTTTATACAGTTGCTTTGGTCATGGTGTCTCCTCACAGCAATAAACTCACTATGTAGCCAAGGATGACTTAAACTTCTAATCCTTTTGCCTCTACCTACTGAATTTGGGAATTTTACATACAGTGCCACCATACTGGATTTATGCACTGCTAACACAGGGTTTCACAAATACTAGGCAAACATTACATCCCCACATTTCTCTTTTCTCTACACATCTTGAAAGTTGCTCCCTTGGGTCCAAGGGGACCATCCAGTTGTCCAGGCTTAGCATCTCTACCCATCCTGCTAAGCTCTCAAAGTGATGCCATCTTCTTTCCTGCAATCAGTCAATCTGCTGTAGGACAAAATAAAGATCAGACACACAGTATGTTCTGTTTTATTTCCTCTTCTAGACCGTAGAAGAGAAAATTCTATGTTAATATCTTATCAAGTCTTCATAATTTACTTTATGATTT
Organism: Dicrostonyx torquatus; assembly: GCA_028555095.1. Lineage (NCBI taxonomy): Eukaryota > Metazoa > Chordata > Mammalia > Rodentia > Cricetidae > Dicrostonyx > Dicrostonyx torquatus. The sequence continues at coordinate 1,196,768 of JAQHUG010000016.1, read as the reverse complement.
TAGTTCCTTAGATGAGTGGTATGTCATCCAAATGCTGCAGAAACCTCTTTTCCTTTGGGCCCCCGACTCAGGCTTTAGAATCTCCTGTGGGAGATGTTGTACAGTTTCTGTTGCCATGGCACTGCAAATGATTTGTAAATGCTGAAACGCCGTGTTTGCACTAGACTCTTGAGGAGTTCACGATGTTGCTACATGAGGATTGGGGTTATGTGAAGATTTATTCACTGAGTGACTGATGTCAGAGACCACCCTCCAGACAGCATCTTTAGATCCTAATTTGATCACTTTCCTGACTCTTAATTGACTGATTTGCAATGGATAGTTTAAATAGCCAAAATAAGTCACTTGATAGAGGGGTGCTGAACCACCGCTGTCAGATGAAGTACTTCTAGCCTTGATCATTAATAGTACTCATACTCTGCAGCGAGCTGCTGGGGAGTCAGCCAAGAAGCATCTCTTATTTGACACTGGCGATTAGAAATCTCCTCAGGGGAAGAAGAAAAAGCTAACAAGCAGATTTCCCATGGTCTAATAATACCCCTTAAGAATATTGTTCGAGCCGGGCGGTGGTGGCGCATGCCTTTAATCCCAGCACTCGGGAGGCAGAGGCAGGCGGATCTCTGTGAGTTCAAGGCCAGCCTGGTCTACAAGAGCTAGTTCCAGGACAGGCTCCAA